>WNWK01041853.1:0-16257 GCA_009830355.1 Cherax destructor | reverse complement strand
AGAATGAATTTTGTTCGTTACTCGGGGGTCCACTGTACGTCTTACGAGCCACTGTTTTGGACGTACAGTGGTACCTCGAGTTACGATATTTTTTCGTTCGAGAATGCTGTTCAAGTGCCATTACCAAACGAATTTATCCCCATAAGGAATAATGTAAAATAGACTAGTCCTTTTACACCCCCAAAAATATACTTACAAAAGCATTTAAAAAAATAAACTTACATAAAAGGGTGATTTTGGGGACCATCGTAACTCGAGGTACCACTGTATATATACTCAAAAATTCTAGCGGCTTTAAATCAAGCGGGAGAAAGCTGGTAGCCCCACATATGAGAGAATGGATCTGTGTGGTCAGTGTGCGCTGTATAAAAAAAATCCTGCAGCACGCAGTGCATAATGAGAAAAAAAAACTCTGACCATGTTTTTGGATTAAAACGCTGACTTTGAGGTGTATTTTCGTATAGTATTTACGGTTGCATTCTCTTTTTTTTTGGTCTCATTTAACAGAATGGAAAACATATTACAGAAATAGAAATAATTTTGATTAGTTTCATGATGAAAACGACCTTGAAATTGAGCTCAAAATAGTGAAAATGTTCGATTTTTGCCAAAGTTCAAGAGTAAACAAATCACGCCACGCGTCCAATACACATCAACTGGTGAGTCTAATATTCTTTTACAAGTGCACTGATATTATTTATACCATTTTTACAATAATGCAGTAGTCTGCATAACAGTAAATATTCTATTTTTTGTGTGAATAAAAAATCAAAACAGAAAGCAAGAGTAATATAAGAGGGGCCTAAAGACGTGACTAATGAACAGAGAAAATCTTATTTTAGTGCCAGGAATGTCTGCATTGTTTATTCCGGACCCTATTTTGAAATTGACATCTTTTTTATTTTGCGTGAAATTAGCCAAATTGCCAATTTCTGACCACTTTATTGGGTAGTTGAAATCGTTAAATTGGCGGTTTCTTGTACTCAATCGATAGAACAAATAGAGTTCTAAAGAAATAGCTATGAGTTTGGTCAACTGGAACGATGGTATTGGCCGAAAATAGGGCTCAAAGTCTGCGAAATCGCCGATGCGCATATATCGCTGAGATCACTAACTTTGCGAGAGCGTAATTCCGTAAGTTTTCCATCAAATTTCGTACTTTTGGTGTCATTACCATTGGGAAAAGATTATCATTTCATGAGAAAAAGTAATTTTTTTTTTTTTTTTAAATTTGGCGACACCAGGAGACACCTCAGGATTTGGGATTGCGACAGTCAAAGGGTTAATACCCAACAAAAAGCTGCAGTGCGATTGATTACCAACTCCTGCACTAGACAGCATACTCCATCGCTTTTCAAGAGTCTTAACTTGCTTAATATACAAAAGATCCACACTTATTATTGTGACTACTACACACACAGAACATTATACTCAAATATAAACCCTCCTCTCAAACTCCTCCTTGATAACTACAACAGAACACACAGCCATAATACAAGACACAAATCACTCTTCAATATCCCTCATGTCCATCTCTCCCTGTGCAAAAATGCTGTGCACATAAAGGGCCTGAAGATCTGGAATTCATTACCAGAACACACTAAAGGACCCCTGCTACCAGAACACACTAAAGGACCCCTGCTGCCAGAACACACTAAAGGACCCCTGCTGCCAGAACACACTAAAGGACCCCTGCTGCCAGAACACACTAAAGGACCCCTGCTGCCAGAACACACTAAAGGACCCCTGCTGCCAGAACACACTAAAGGATCCCTGCTGCCAGAACACACTAAAGGACCCCTGCTGCCAGAACACACTAAAGGATCCCTGCTGCCTGCAAATCAATTTAAGGCTCTACTTAGAAATCTTGTCATTACCCAAAATTAACTAAACCAGCTGTACTTAATACCTACCATTTACTAAAAATCAACACAAAAAAGTACTAATGATGTGTCAATTTCAATACTGAATATTGTGCTAAGAATTACTCAACAATGTACTCATTACTTCAAAATCAGGATGTTCAAATTTCATTGTTTTGAATACTAAATTGTAATACTTCATATTGTAAATTGTTTAAATTGTTTATTTTATATTTTATTAACACATTGGCCGTTTCCCACCAAGGCAGGGTGGCCCGAAAAAGAAAAACTTTCATTGTCATTCACTCCATCACTGTCTTGCCAGAGGCATGCTTACACTACAGTTATAAAACTGCAACATTTAACACCCCTCCTTCAGAATGCAGGCACTGTACTTCCCATCTCCAGGACTCAAGTCCGGCCTGCCGGTTTTCCTGAATCGATTCATAAATGTTACTTTGCTTCCACTCCAACAGCACGTCAAGTATTAAAAACCATTTGTCTCCATTCACTCCTATCAAATACGCTCACGCATGTTTGCTGGAAATCCAAGCCCCTCGCACACAAAACCTCCTTTACCCCCTCCCTCCAACCTTTCCTAGGCTGACCCCTACCCTGCCTTCCCTCCACTACAGATTTATACACTCTCGAAGTCATTCTACTTTGTTCCATCCTCTCTACATGTCCAAACCACCTCAACAACCCCTCCTCAGCCCTCTGGATAATAGTCTTGGTAATACCGCACCTCCTCCTAATTTCCACACTACGAATTCACTGCATTATATTCACACCACACATTGATCTCGGATATGACATCTCCATTGCCTCCAGCCTTCTCCTCGTTGCAACATTCACCACCCATGCTTCACACCCATATAAGAGTGTTGGTATAACTATACTCTCATACATTTCCCTCTTTGCTTCCACAGACAAAGTTCTTTGTCTCCACAGATTCCTAAGTGCACCACTTACCCTTTTACCCTCATCAATTCTATGATTCACCTCATCCTTCATAGACCCATCTGCTGACACGTCCACTCCTAAATATCTGAATACATTCACCTTCTCCATATTCTCTCCCTCCAATCTGATATCCAATCTTTCATAACCTAATCTTCTTGTTATCCTCATCACCTAACTCTTTCCTATATTCACTTTCAATTTCCTTCCTTTACATACGCTACCAAACTCATCAACCAACCTCTGCAACTTCTCTTCAGAGTCTCCCAAAAGCACAGAGTCATCAGCAAAAAGCAGCTGTGACAACTCCCACTTTCTGTTAAGATTCTTTATCTTTTAACCCCACACCTCTTGCCAACACCAATGTTTCAAAATTAATGATCAAATTTCATTGTTATAAATACTCAATTGTACTTCATATTGTAAATACAGTGGTACCCCGGTTTATGATATTTTTTCGTTCCAGAATGCTGTTCAAGTGCCATTACCAAACGAATTTATCCCCATAAGGAATAATGTAAAATAGACTAGTCCTTTTAGACCCCCAAAAATACACTTACAAAAGCATTTAAAAAAATAAACTTACATAAAAGGGCGAGTTTAAATTGTTCTATTGTAATACTGTAATTTTTATAAAATAACTCAAAACTGCAATTATTCACTACTAAACTTCACTACTAGACTTATTAAAGCCATATATCATTACCTATTAATATTCAAGTCTCTTGTAGTCACTGTAACTCACCTAATGACCATTGTTATAGCCTAATTAATCTTTACTTAATATTAAGTTTGCTCGAAATGCTCTGCATCCAAGGGGCTTTTTGGCATGTACACTCAACTATTATATTCCTTTGTACAACTATGTATCATGTCAAAATAAAATTATTATTATTATTATTATTATTGGGGATCAAATACAAAAATCTCCATGGGGAAGTGGAACAGAATTCTTCCTCCGTAAGCCATGCGTGTCGTAAGAGGCGACTAAATTGCCGGGAGCAAGGGGCTAGTAACCCCTTCTCCTGTATATATTACTAAATGTAACAGGGAAAACTTTCGTTTTTCATTTTGGGCCACCCCGCTTCGATGGGAAACGGCCGACGTGTTGAAAGAAGAAAGAAGAAGAAATACAAAATGGGAGTTGACACAGTTTCTTTTTTGCTGATGATACTGTGCTTTTGGGAGATCCTAATGAGAAGTTGCAAAGGTTAGTGGATGAGTTTGGGAGGGTGTGTAAAGGAAGACAGTAGAAAGTGAACATAGATAAGAGTAAGGTGATGAGGGTATCAAACGAGTTAGGTAAAATTGGATATCACAATGGAGAGAGTGAGTATGGAAGAAGTGAATGTTTTCAGATATTTGGAAGCAGACTTCTCAGTGGATGGGTTTATGAAGGATGAGGTTAACCATAGAATTAATAAAGGAAAAAAGCTGAGTGGTGAGTTGAGGTATCTGTGGAGACAACGTTATCCACGGAGGCAAAGAAGGGAATGTATGAAAGCATAGTGGTATCAACACTCTTATATGGGTGTGAAGCTTGGGTTGTAAATGCTGCAGCAAGAAGGAGGCTGGAGGCAGTGGAGATGTCATGTCTTAGGGCAATGTGTGGTATAAATATTATCCAGAGAATTCATAGTGTGGAAATTAAGAGGGTTGGAGTTACTAAAAGTATTATTCAGAGGACTGAAGAGGGGTTGTTGAAGTGGTTTGGTCATTTAGAGAGGATGGAGCAAAATATGTTGACTTGGAGGGTGAATAAATCTGTAGTGGAGGGGAGGAGGGGTAGGGATCATCCTAAGAAAGGATGAAGGGAGGGAGAAGGAGTAAAAGAGGTTTTGTGTGCAAGGGGCCTAGACATGCAGCAGGCATGTGTGAGCGTGTCAGATAAAAGTGAATGGCGACAAATGTTTTTTGGAACCTGATGAGCTGTTGGAGTGTGAGCAGGGTATTATTTTGTGAAGGGATTGAGGGAAACCAGTTAGCCAGACTTGAGTCCTGGAGGTGGGAAGTACAATGCCTGCACTTTAAAGAAGGGGTTTGGGATATTGGCTGTTTGGAGTGACATCTGAACTGTCATATGTGGGAATCATGGTGAAAGTATTGAATGATGGTGAAAGTGTTTCTTTCTTCTTTGGGTCACCTACCTCAGTGGGAAACGGACAATGTGTTAAAAAAAATTCAGAAAAACATTCTCTACCATTTCAGATGAAAAAATGATTTTTTTTTTTTAAATTCAACAATAAGAAATATTAATTTGGGGGTCTGGACAGTGGAAGGTTAATTATCCCATTACACAGGTCAATTATCCCATTACACAGGTTAATTACCCTGAAATAGTAGTCTTATCAGAATCAAATTACAGTGGACCCCCGAGTAACGAACACCCCGGAAATCGTACAATTATGTAAGTATAATATTGTAAGTGCTTGTGGAAGTGCATTTTTGGGGGTATGAAATAGACTAACCTACGTGACATTATTCCTTAAGGGAGTAAATTCGTTCGGTAATGGCACTTGAGCAGGCTTCTGGAATGAAGTTTTTACGTTACTCGGGGTCCACTGTATTACTACGTATTATTATTATTATTATTTCCATCAATATAAAGTGAGAAGCAACGCCCAGGGTGGTGGGCAGCGGGCGGTAAGTACCTGAACAGTGAAGACTTCACCGCCACCCTCACAGTCGTTGGTCGTCAGCACTGGAGTATCAACATTGACAAAACCTTCCTTCTGCAAATACTGGTGTATTGCCATCTTGGTCTGCAAGAAGATTATCATAATTATCATAACTATGGTAATTAATAATGATAGTTTATATTTACAAAAGCATTCTGGTAGTTAATTTAACGGCAGGGAGATGGACGCAATGACCCTTGGGTTCTCACAACCCTTAAACCCAACAATGTTGATAACCTGAGGTGTTGTAGGGTCATCACAACCCTTAAACCGCAGTATTTTTCCCTCCATCTAGTGGGCTTGCGGGCAGCCCACCTGTGTGTCAGTCCATTGTCTTTGTGGGGGAGAGCTAGCTTCCTGCCCTGCCTTCCCCGTCCCACCTCTCCCATCTCATTGGTCCGTACATATGTATCCCATATGATTCTGAAATCTGTTTGTGATTAAATTAGTTGATTCCTGCATTCCAGTCAATACTTGCTGTGTTTTCATATCATTTGCATTATCTGTGCTCAAATGTGAGCTTGGTGCAGACAATGTTTATACATATGCAAATTGAGACGGCAGACATGAACTGCATATGTCCAGGAGAGGGATCTTCCCAGTGTTTATATACCCTCTGCTGGATGTAATGTGTATACAGTGGCATACCTAAGGTATGGCATGTACCCTGGGTGCCACTTGAAAGGGAGCGCCACCGAGCAGTTTTATTAAAGTCGGACAAGCCATTCTTGGATAATGAAAAAAAAATTTCTTCAGATATATGATCTGTCTTTAATTATGATGGGTGAGAAGCACTTGGATTGTTAAACCACTTATATACGTTATTAGGTAAAAATACAGTGCTGGGAGCTACTTGACCACATATCTCACAGTGCCACTGCTCAGTGCCAACTGGCAGTAAGACAATTCTCCTGCACAAACGAGGGAGGTAGTCTAGAATTTTGTGCAAAATCTGTGAAATTTAATGTTCTTATTAAAAGTGTCATTTCCTTATTTTAGAGCATTGTAAGAAGAACATGAAACGTTTCTTCACGAAGAAGGAAAGTGGAGGTGAAGGATGGAAGAGACGAAAGTTGGAGGCGGAGGAAGCCAAGAAGTCAAGCAAGTTCTTCATGCCCTTCTTTGAAAAACCCGGAACAAGTTTGACACGTTCCATGGAGTCGCCTGCACCTGCTACAAGTGTGTTAGAATCCGAAGGTGGATTAAGTACAAATGCGTCACAAGCCGAGGATGAAATCAAGTCAGATAAATCAGTGTATGATGAGATTAAAAGTGAAGCTGCCAGAGAGAATGTGAACATGACAGGATTGACGAGATTTTACCTGATGAGACTCAGCCTGACAACAATGAACATAGTGAACTGGATGGTGTCAAAGAGCCTCAAACTGTCATATGTACAAGAAATGATTGAACAGCATGACATTGGACTTCTGAAGTTTGACAAGAATACTGGAAAAGCAATTGTGCCTGAAGTATTGAGAACAGAAATAGTAAAGCTGTGTTTGAAGTATTTCCAGAACGGTGAGGGGCTTTTAGTACCAACAGACAACTGCTCAGTGAACAAAACTTGGTTCAACAGGAAACTGGGAAACGGTCATGGTGAGGAAGTGAATCACTCATAGTTAGTCTATTTCCTTTCTAAAAAGTCTGCATTTTGTATCCATTGTCTTCTCTTTTTCCGGTCAGACTATCAATCCTCATTGGAGAAGGAAAGTGGATTCAACCAGTGGAAAGCACCTGAAAAAATTAGTGTTTATGAAAATGTTAAGAATCATCAATGAGTGCTTCACACACTGGAAAGAAATTTAGTTGAAAGCAGATTAAGAAGGAAAAACAGAAGTGGCATGATATTTTGACGAGAATCCTTCACTGCATAAAATTCCTGGCTTTGTGAGGACACAGGGGATGGTCACTTCAGCTGGATGATGGCTCCAGTGTGGGAAATTTCCTTGGCTTACTGAAACTACTGACCATCTTTGACCGTCATCAAAGAACACCTCACTCGTGAAAATTAATCCTGGATCCATGTTTTATCTTTCAGCAGGTGTCCAAAATGAATTCATCCCATGATGGCATCCACTGTTCACCAGAGTTTACTAAGAAGCATTCATAAAGGTCTCGACTCCTGATCAGGCACACTGTGAGCAGATGTCAAAAGTAGTGAGGTACAGTGGACCCCCAGTTTATGATAGTCTCCAAACTGGCATTTTTATGTAAGTTTATTTTTGTAAGTGCTTTTGTAAGTGTAATTTTGTGGGTCTAAAAGGACTAATCTAATTTACATTATTCCTTATGGGAATAAATTTGTTCAGTAATGGCACTTGAACAGCATTCTTGAACGAAAAAATGACGTAATCCGGGGGTCCACTGTATGTGGAAGTTGATTTGGAAAGGAAAACAGTCCGTGTTGGAGAGTCCTTCCTTGGTTTTATCCAGATAAGCCAGAAGGATACTGAGAGCTTGGTTGAAGTCATCTTGAAACAGCTAAAGATGGATGAAATGGAGCTACGAGATTGTGGGTCACAGTCCTATTACAACGCTGCTGTGATGGCTGGACACAGAAATGGTGTTCATCAAAGAATAAGTGAGAAAAACAACCTGGCAGTGTTTGTGAATTATGACAATCACTCACTCAACTTGGTGGGTGTACATGCAGCCAAGCAGGATGCAATGATGGTCACACCATCATAACTCTCTATGTGTTCTCTTGTTCAACGCAGCGCTGGGAAAACTAAAAAATGCTGTGCCTGTGGTTGTTCAGAGTCTAAAACCAGGTGGAGTGCAAGGATAGAAGCAGTGAAGCCCGTTAACAAGTACCTTGAGGAGATACTTCAAGTTCGCCAGGACATGATAGACAATGAAAACGAGACCAGTGAAACAAGAAATAATGCAATGTAACCGCATGTTGAGTTACGATTTTCTGAATTTGCCAGGCTTTTCGAACAAAGTACTCATTCGCATTGACCATATTCAAAAGAGGCTTCAGGATCCTAGTATGAACATTCAAGATGCTGCCCGGGATTTGAAAGTCTCCGAGATCATTGTGATGATGAAAGAGAAGTGTTGGTCAGTGAGTCACTCAAAGAAGGACTCGTCTCTGTTAAGAATGGAATATTGAAGTTGAAAGACGCCAGAGACAAAAGAAACGAATGGCTGATGAGAACTCGAGATGCTGGGTTAACAGTCAAGGAGGAAATGGAAAGAGTTATGAAGGGAATACTCGACTATCTTAACAGAGAAATGGATGAAAGGTTCGCTCATTTGCATGACACTAATGCCAAGTTTGGATTCCTTCTCGAGGGACTGTGTTACTGTACCGACAGTAACAACCTAAAGAAGAGGTGCAAAAATTTGGGAGAATTTTACAGCTCTGATATTGATGGACAGCAGCTATGCAAAGAAATTTTGGATTGCAGAATGTTGCTATCACATTGGGCCGACATGAAAATATAAAGACCTGGTCTCAGACCGAGTCGCGGGGTCGTTGACCCCCGAAACCTTCTCCAGGTAAACTTCAGGTAAGCAACCAGTAGCAATAACCAGTTCAAATGTTTCGTAGTGACAATCAGTAGCAACAAGCAGTAACAATAATGAGAATCCTTCTCAAATTTATTTTTCGGTATGGAGATGAGAGCGTCTTCCCCAGTCTTCGCATTGCTATACATAGAATACTAACCATCGCAGTTTCCATCACCAGCTGTGAGAGATAATTCAGCAAGTTAAAACTAATACTTTCATATTTGAGATCCTCCATGGGTCAAGGCAGACTCTGTGATCTTGCTCTGTTGAGTGAAGAGAAGAAACTGAAAAAAAAAAACTGAATTTGACCACATCATAGACCCATTAGCATCAGTGAAAGCAAGGAAGGTACAGCTGTAATTTCATGTAGTGCCATAATTTGTTAAATAAAAGATTAACGAGCTTGACTTGTATTTTTGAGCAGATTTTATGGTAAAGTTATCTAAAAGATGTGTGTCATGTTTGGATGGGGACCAATCTCAGTGCTTGCAATAAGCTCTATTTTCTGTAGATATGCCTGTGTATATACAGTAACTACTTCATGTATAATTGTGCATCACTTAAGTTGGTACACTCGTATATTGTAGCAAAGAAACTCTGAAGTGTGTGAGGGTGGTGGTGTTAAGGGCTACAAGTCTGTCAGCATCACACCCACCCTACCTTAGGGCTACCTGTCTGTCAGCATCACACCCACCCTACCTTAGGGTTACCAGTCTGTCAGCATCACACCCACCCTACCTTAGGGCTACCAGTCTGTCAGCATCCCACCCACCCTACCTTAGGGCTACCAGTCTGTCAGCATCCCACCCACCCTACCTTACACACTGATATTTTTATTGTTGAAAATTCAAGAAGGCATAATCACAGATAACAACACTGACCACTATCCCACCTTTCTCATAACCTTCTTATATAAATTGCCCACTACATGATGAGTCATCAGTTAATAACTTTATTTCAGCATTAAGTAACATAGACTGGCAGAGTGGGCTAGCAGTCAACCTCGATATTGATGAATGTGTTAATATTTTTTTACAAAAAATGCAAAACCTCTATAACAGGCATTGCCCAATAAAAACTAAGCAGATCACAGCAAAGAGACTAAACAGCCTCTGGCTTACAAACACCATCCTCAAATCTATTGATAAAAAACATCTATATGAAAAACAGTACAGAATGGGTTTAATAACAAAGGATCTGGCAAAACGTTACTCATCAATACTAACTAATCTAATAAGGAGGTCAAGAAAACTGTATTACAAAAACAGATTTCATGACATAAATGGTGATATGAAAAATACCTGGAAAACCTTATCTAAAACACACTCAGATATTAATGAATGCATCAAGAACTTTCTTACAAAAACACATAACCTCTATAACAGACATTGCCCGAAAAAAACTAAACAGATCACAGCTAAGAGACTTAACAATCCCTGGCTAACACCCAGCATCCTTAAATCCATAAATAAGAGGCACCAATATGAAAAACAATATAGAAGGGGTCTAATAACCAGAGAACAATCCAAACGCTACTCATCAATCCTTACTAGCCTGATAAGAAGGTCCAAAAAATTGTATTATGAGAACAGACTCCAGACCGTAAAAGGTGATATGAAAAAGACCTGGAAAACCCTATCTACAATTCTAGGAAATAAAAAGATATCCACGAACAATACCATCAAATTATCAAAAACAGACGAACCCCTACTCTCACCAATTGAGACAGCAAACAGACTTAATGTTTTCTTCTCACCATAGGAAAGAATCTAGCGAGTAGGATCCCAAGCTCGAACACTCGTCCAACAGACTACCTCACCAACACCTACCCAGATACACTATTCCTAGCTCCTACCAACTCAATTGAAGTCTCACACATAATCAACACCCTTAAAAACAAAGCAGGAGACATAAACAGCTTACCACCCTTTATGTACAAAAGCTACACATGTACTGTCACCAATTATAGCAGCATTATTCAATAAATCCATTGAATCTTCAACCTTCCCATCAATTCTCAAAATAGCTAGGGTCACCCCGATCCACAAAGGAGGTGACCAAACTGACTTGAACAATTACAGACCAATCTCAAATTTACCACTGCTTTCTAAAATCTTCGAAAAATTAATTCATAAACAGATCTATTCCTACCTCGTCTCACACAATGTACTAAACCCCTGTCAATTTGGATTCAGGACCAACAAGAGCACAAACGATGCTATAACACACATGTTAGAGTTAATATACACTGCACTTGAGAAGAAAGAGGTTCCGCTGGGAATCTTCATAGACCTACGCAAAGCATTTGATACAGTCGACCATGATTTATTGCTCACAAAACTAGCGCACTATGGTATTAGGGGCACCCCTCAACTACCTAAAGTCGTACCTTAGCAACAGAAGTCAGTACGTGAACACAAATGGAGAGAACTCTTCCACACAACAAATTACAGTCGGTGTCCTCAAGGTAGTGTCCTGGGGCCACTCCTATTCCTCATTTACATAAATGACCTACCGAATGCATCACAACTACTCAAACCCATTTTGTTTGCAGTTGACACAACATATGTCTTCTCTCACCCAAATCCAGTCGTACTAGCCAACACAGTTAATGCCGAATTACAGAAAATATCAACATGGATGATGACAAATAAGCTTACTCTCAATACGGACAAGACCTACTACATTCAGTTTGGAAACAAAGCTACAAATGTTCCACTTAACATAACGCTAAATGGTTCACCCATCACAAGGCTCACAGAGGGAAAATTCCTAGGAATCCACCTTGACAGTAGTCTTAAATTCCAAACACACATACAACAAATTTCCAAGAAAATCTCAAGGACAGTAGGTATATTATCTAAGATACGCTATTATGTGCCTCAACCAGCTCTCATTGCACTATATCATTCTCTTATCTACCCTTATCTCACCTATGGAATCTGTGCATGGGGCTCAACAACATTAAATCACCTTAGACCACTCATAACCCAGCAAAAGGCTGCAGTCAGGATGATAACAAATTCCACTCTAGACAGCATACTCCACCTATATTCAGAACCTTAAAACTACTCACCATAAAAATATTCATACCTATTCATGTGCCTTCTACATACATAAAACTCTACATGCTAATATTAACCCTGCGCTCAGAATTCTCCTCAACAACTTTAATAGGTCCCACAACATGACACAAGACACAGATCACTATTTGACATACCCGAGTCCATACTAACCAATGTAAAAATTCTATGCACATAAAGGGCCCCAAAATCTGGAATTCATTACCAGTAAATATCAAGTTAACCTTGTCCGAAAATCAATTCAAGACTCTTCTCAAAAGTCACCTACTCACCCTATACTAAATACTCATACTGTAACAAACTTCCAAACCCAATATTATTTTACTTAAGAAGATCTCATTTTGATATGTTCATCCTCCTTAACACTTGTTGCAATCTTATATCATCATATTGTCATTTAAAATCTTATAGTATCATCATTTTCTTAATTTGAAATAAAATATATACCTAGATGAAACTCTAAAACTATTTCTAGTATTGTTATTATACTAGTATAGCATCAACATACTGTAATTTGAAATAAATTCTACAACTAGATTAAACTCAACCAATTTCTCTTGTATTGTCTTTAAATAGTATGTATAACCATTTAATAATTTAAATAATATAGAACTAGAATAAACTCAATCAATTTCTTTAGCATTAAGTACTTAGTGAATAAGTCTCTAGAATAAACTGCCCCTAATGCCATGGCATGCCAGTGGCTCTCCTTGCATTACAGTTTTATAATTGTATTATATTTGTAACTACCAATAACATTGTACACTTGTAACATGCATTGAAATAAAAATTATTATTATTATTATTATTATTATTAAAATTCTAGGATCTAAAAAGCTGTATAGAAACAGAGGGATTAACTTAAGGAAACCAGAAGAACCTCTCCTCCAGCCAGCAGATACTGCCAACAAACTTAATGTCTTTTTCTCGACCGTAGGAACAAAACTAGCAAGCAAAATCCCAAATTCAAACATTCAGCCAAAAGACTACCTCACTGGTAACTACCTCACTGGTAACTACCTCACTGGCAACTACCTCACTAGCAACTACCCAAATACTCTATTTCTAGCCACAACAAACCCTACTGAAATCTGGCTCATCATCAAAACACTAAAGAACAAGACAGGAGACCTAAATCTGGCTCATCATCAAAACACTCAAGAACAAGACAGGAGACCTAAATCTGGCTCATCATCAAAACACTAAAGAACAAGACAGGTGACCTAAATAACTTACCACCACTCATGTATAAAACAGCTTCTCATGTGTTGTTACTAATTATTACAACTCTTTTTAACAAATCCATTGAATCTTCCAACTTCCCATCCATACTCAAGACAGCAAGGGTCACCCTGACCATCCATACTCAAGACAGCAAGGGTCACCCTGACCATCCATACTCAAGACAGCAAGGGTCACCCTGACCATCCATACTCAAGACAGCAAGGGTCTCCCTGACCATCCATACTCAAGACAGCAAGGGTCACCCTGACCATCCATACTAAGACAGCAAGGGTCACCCTGACCATCCATACTCAAGACAGCAAGGGTCACCTGACCATCCATACTCAAGACAGCAAGGGTCACCCTGACCATCCATATTCAAGACAGCAAGGGTCACCCTGACCATCCATACACAAGACAGCAGGGTCACCCTGACCATCCATACACAAGACAGCAAGGGTCACCCTGATCCTCAAAGGAGGTGACCCAACTGAACTGAACAACTATAGGGCTATATCAAACTTGCCCTACTATCTAAAATCTTTGAAAATTAATTCACAAACAAGTCTACCCCTACTTAGTATCCCACAACATACTTAACGCTTGTCAGTTTGGATTTAGACCGAAAAAAAGTACTAACGATGCAATTATACATATGCTTGAACTAATATATTCGGCACTTGAAAAAAATGAAATTTCCCTGGGACTTTGATAGACCTACGAAAAGCTTTTGATAGAGCTGACCATGACCTTTTGCACCTAAAACTTGAACATTACAGTGTCAGAGGACACTCTCTCGATTACTTAAAATATTAGCAATAGAAACCAGTATGGAGTTAACTCCACTACACAACCTGTTCTTGTTGGAGTCCCACAGGGAAGTGTCCTTGGCCCACTTCTCTTTCTCATTTACATCAATGACCTACCAAATGTATCTAAACTTCTTAAACCCATTTTATTTGGTGATGACACAACCCAACCATACTAACAGACACTGTAAATGATAAACTACTAAAAATATCTATTTGGATGACCACCAATAAACTTACTCTCAATATAGACAAAACCTACTTCATGCTACTTGCAAACACAGCTTCAAGTGTGCAGATAAACATTAATAAATGGTTCACCCATTTCAAGACACACACAGGGCAAATTTCTAGGTCTCCACCTTGACTGCAGTCTCAAATTTCAGACCCACATACAGGAAATATCCAGAAAAGTCTCCAAAACAGTAGGCATCCTTTCAAAGATATGGTACTATGTACCCCAAACAGCTCTTCTAGCTCTGTATCACTCTCTCATTTACCCTTACCTCACCTATGGTATTTGTGCATGGGGCTCAACCACAGCAAATCACCTTAAACCTTTAATAACCCAACAAAAAGCTGCAGTGCGATTGATTACCAACTCCTGCACTAGACAGCATACTCCACTGCTTTTCAAGAGTCTTAACTTGCTTAATATATAAAACATCCATACTTATTATTGTGCCTACTACACACACAGAACGTTATACTCAAATATAAACCCTCCTCTCAAACTCCTCCTTGATAACTACAACAGAACAAACAGCCATAATACAAGACACAAATCACTCTTCGATATCCCTCGTGTCCATCTCTCCCTGTGCAAAAATGCTGTGCACATAAAGGATCCAAAGATCTGGAATTCACTGCGAGAACACACTAAAGGACCCCTGCTGCCAGAACACACTAAAGGACCCCTGCTGCCAGAACACACTAAAGGACCCCTGCTGCCTGCAAATCAATTTAAGGTCCTACTTAGAAATCCCCTCATCACCCTAAATTAACCAAACACTTTACTTAACACCAGTTACTCAAAAGTTACTAAAAAAACTCCTAAATAATTTAAGACTGCACAACTATTTCATCATTTACTTCAAATTTAAAATTGTTTCATTATTGTATATTGTGCTTGATGATTGCTCAACCATTTACTCATTACTTCAAACTTAATATATACAGTGGACCCCCGAGTTTCGTAAACCCCGGAAATCGTACATTTATGTAAGTATAATATTGTAAGTGCTTGTGGAAAAGTATTTTTGGGGGTCTGAAATAGACTAACCTACGTGACATTTTTCCTTAAGGGAGTAAATTCGTTCGGCAATGGCACTTGAGCAGACTTCAGGGTGAAGTTTTTACAAACTCGGGGGTCCACTGTACAGCACTTGAGAAAAAGAAGTCCCACTGGGTATCTTCATTGATCTACGCAAAGCTTTTGATACAGTCACCATGATTTACTGCTCACAAAATTAGCACACTATGGTATAAGGGGACCCACTCAACTACCTAAAGTCATACCACCAACAGAAGCCAATACGTGTACACAAATGGATCGAACTCTTTTCACACAACAAATTACAGTCGGAATACCTCAAGGAAGTGTCCTGGGGCCACTCCTATTCCTCATTTACATAAATGACCTACCAATGCATCACAACTACTCAAACCCATTTTATTTGCAGATGACACAACATATGTCTTTCCTCACCCAAATCCAGTTATACTGGCCAACACTGTTAATGCCGAATTACAGAAAATATCAACATGGATGACACTAACAAGCTTACTCTCAATACTGACAAGACCTACTTCATACAGTTTGAAAGCAAAGCCACAAATGTTCCACTTAACATAACACTCAATTGTACACCCATCACAAGACTCACAGAGGGAAAATTCTAGGAATCCACCTTGACAGTAGCCTTAAATTCCAAACACATATACAACAAATTTCCAAGAAAATTCGAAGACAGTAGGCATATTATCAAAGATACGCATTATGTACCTCAATCAGCTCTCCTTTGCACTATATCATTCACTTATCACCCGTATCTCACCTATGGAATCTGTGCATGGGATCAACAACGTTAAATCACCTTAGACCACTCATAACACAACAAAA
>WNWK01041852.1:0-16257 GCA_009830355.1 Cherax destructor | reverse complement strand
ATTTAATAATTTAAATAATAAGTCTCTAGAATAAACTGCCCCTAATGCCATGGCATGCCAGTGGCTCTCCTTGCATTACAGTTTTATAATTGTTTTATAATTGTAACTACCAATAACATTGTACACTTGTAACATGCATTGAAATAAAAATTATTATTATTATTATTATTATTGTAGACACACAATATCAATGGATTCGGTGGTTACTTTATGATGAAGGTCAGGAAGTCTTTTTCTAAGTGATGCAATATTCCAGCTAAAAATGTTTAAGTTTATACGAGGACTGATCCATTATAGAAGTCCTGGAATCTGGCTTAGTTTCTCAGCATAATAAAAAAATTGTTCATATAAAGAGCAGACCTCATCAATGTCAGCAGTGTTACCCTGGTCCATGAGTTTTCTAAGTGCACGTCCAGTTGTGAGGCCTCGTGGGAGTCTTTGTTTACACAGAGCACGACGCTGTTCATGTGTGAATGTATGATAGGTGGCACAACCACTACATTCCCTCCTCCACTACCATTACACACATCATTATAACTGTCATCACCAACACCACTACCAACATTGTGTTCATTACATTTATCAGCAGTGCTATATTCAACATTAATGTCAATGTGGTTAACCTCATCACACTCGGCACCACCACTTATATTACATTCATAACTATTACTAACATCAGAGACAACACTGCCCTCAGCATGATGCTCACTATAGTTATCAACACAGCTGTTGGGTTCGTCATTACCGTAATTAAGGACACCACCACCACCTTGTTCATCAGCCTTACACTCGCTTTCAGAATTTGTGACAATCTTGCTATTGGTACACTACACATCTTTCCTTGTGCTGCTCAAGTTGTTGCTTCAGGTGAAATTGCTGTCTCTCCAGTAGTCCTATGTGGGACTTGAGGTTGTATACCACACGAGCAAGACTAGGAACATCTGGAGACGTGAAACCCCGGTCAGCTGAGCTCGGTGGCTGACTGTCAGCTGACTCAGCTAGATTGGTATTGACAGCAGACGTGATGGAGCTCTGTTGATGTGCTTCCCAGGTGAAGTGCTCAACCTCATTGTCTGAGGGCAGGCATGAGCCAGTATTCAGACTCCAGGTATCTGGTAGGCCTGGGGGGTCATAATGGGAGGTGCAAGGTGAGGTGCGGTTGGGTGCGATGTGAGCAGCCCTCACACTGCAGTCAGCATGAGCTGCTGTGACTCCTGAATTCTTGCAATTGATACATCGTTTAGCAACAGTCTGGTGCTGTTTGATCAAATCATAACACCGTTCAGAAGAATGAACATTGGCACACACTGCACACCAGTGTGACTTAGCTGGGCATTTCCTGGCAATGTGGCCCCAACGTTGACACTTATAACATCGACGTTGAGGAGGTCTGTACAATGCGCCTGTTGAGGGCTGCACGGGAGTGAATATAGCGTGGCAAAGTCCCATGGCCAGTCTGCTGTGTCAGCTATGAGTATAGTTGATGGCCTTGATGACGTAAATCCTGATGAAGGCAGATTTGAAACATACCTTAGTAAACACTCTCGGAAAAAGGAACGAGGCTTCCAGAGAAAGCTTGCTGCAAGCAATACAGGGGGCGCACACCCTCCCAAAGCTGTCAGGTTAGATTTCCCTAACAACACTGATCAAGAGAGTAAGTGTAATTGGTTTTACGAAGCTAGTGTAGACAACCCAGAGAAAACGATCAAGTTTCTCCATGATGAGGATAACTACGTATTTGTGCCTAATGATTCAACCTTTATAGACAAACCTCTCGCTAAAGAATATGCCAACATCAAACTCCGAGCTGCCCCACCTCTTATACATCAATGATCTTCCCAATGTATCACAACACCTGAAACCAATACGCTTTGCTGACGACACAACTTATGTCATCTCCCACACAAATCTTGCCACGCTTAATACCATTGTTAACGACGAATTAATAAAAATATCAACATGGATGACAGCCAATAAACTTACACTCAACACTGATAAGACCTTCTATATTATGTTTGGCAACAGAGCAGGTGATCCACAATTAAACATTAAGATCAACACTACACCTATTGCTAAACATAACGAGGGCAAATTCCTGGGCCTTCACCTTGACAGCAGCCTGAAATTCAGCACCCATATCCAACACATAACAAAGAAAGTGTCCACACCTGTGGGGATCCTCTCTAATATACGGTATTATGTACCACAATCAGCCCTACTCACACTATACTATTCACTCATCTATCCCTACCTCACATATGCCATTTGTGCATGGGGATCAACAGCAATTACCCACCTAAAGCCAATAATAACCCAACAAAAAGCCGCAGTAAGAATTATCACGCAATTCAACGCTAGGCAGCACCCTCCCCCCCACTTTTCAAAGACCTAAACCTACTCACTGTTCAGAACATCCATACTTACTACTCTGCTATCTACATTTATAGAACCATAAATTCCAACTTTAACCCTGAGCTAAAACACTTTCTTGACAGTTGTGACAGGACCCATAGACATAATACCAGACATAAACATCTCTTTGACATTCCCCGTGTCCGACTAAATCTATACAAAAATTCAATGCGCATAAAAGGGCCTAAAATCTGGAACTCCCTGCCTGAAAACTCTAGAACTGCAGACACAACCTCCATTTTCAAAAGCACTGTTAAAAAACATCTTATCTCACTTACGCACCCAACCGGTAGCTAACCACATGAAAACTACTTTATCTTGCACATATCCACAGCAAAATACACTTATTGATATCTGTGATTCCCCTTAATTCGCACATGACTAACCAAAAATTCTAATACAACTATCGCTTCATAATTCTTAAGCAAGTCATAAGTTTTCTTAAGACACTCCAATATAGAAAAGGTATTATGCCAATACATCACCTTTATGGAAAAATAAACACATAAGCAGTATAATGTGATTCTTTATTGACAACGTTTCGCCCACGCAGTGAGCTTTATCGAGTCACAGACAGATCTACCTGGAAAAAGAGCAACATGAGTATTTATAGGATTTAGTCAGGTGGAGAATGCTGGGTCAGGTGGAGAATGTTGCATGTGACAGTAATAATAATAATAATAATAATAATTTTTATTTGGACATGATACAAAGAATTACATTTGGTTATTTAGATTACATGAGGTGTACATGCCAAAAGCCCCTAGTATGCAGGGCATTTTGGGCAGACTTAAAATTAACTTAAAACTAGATTGTAAGAATTATTGTAGATAGTATACAATGAGTAAAGGTGAGTATTTAAGCTATGAAATTTGAACATAGTTTTGTACTTTTGTCTTCATTATAAAATTAATTAAATCAGATTAAACAAATTAAAGCAATAGTAATAATAAAATAATCAAAAGTTATGGTTGATAATTTATAAAATAAGTAAAGTTGCTTATCTAAGTTTTAAAGTTTGAATATAAGTTGAACATATCAATTAATTGTAGCAATTCATTGCAGCAATGCAACTAATTGAGTGAGATAACAATTTAAAACAATTTAAAACAATTGCATTGCAGTTAGTTTACGTGGTCATTATAATATCAGTGTTGGGAATAATTAGCTAAGTAAGTATTATTCATAACAGGTTTTACATTCATTCATTCAATCGTTCATTCATACATTACATTGACTTGAAAGTCAGGTTTTACGTTAAGTGATTATTCTACTTTGCTGGGAATGGTTGATATGGAGCAATTATCTTTGGGTGAGAAGGTGGTTTTTTAGCATCGTTTTGAATTGGGGTACAGGTAGGGTTTCTTTGGCAATGACAGGTAATGAATTCCAAATTTTCGTGCCTTTTATGTGCATTGAGTTTTTACATAGTGTGATAGTTTAAAACCTTGTGTGACTTAAAGGACCTGCAGTGTCCCATTCTTGAGTTCTAGGTGGGATAGCGTTGAAGAAGTTTCTTGGCAATAGGTTCAGCTATGTTGTAGAAGCCGTTGTTCTGGTTGAAGTTGTTGGATATACAGATAAGTGATGATTCCAGGATTCTTCGGTATTGAGTGTTGTCTTCTCTGGCGATGAGTCTTGCGTTTCTGTAGTTGATTAAATGGTTGTGTAAATTTCGGTGTTGAACACAGGCATTTCTTGAGTCGTCAGATCTGCCTGCGTACTGGTGTTCTGAAATGCGTGTTTGGAGGTCTCTGGATGTTTCGCTGCAATGTGAACAGACTGACTGATGTTGTAGTGGCCAGGCTTAGGCTTGGCTACAGGTACTTCTGACAGTTTGGGAGACACAGATGATGATCAAACTAAATGCAAATTATGTGATCAGACATATGGTCACTGTCTTGAACACTATGTGCTTAATTGTGCACTTATTGAGGAATATAGAGATAGACAATATAATAACCTATGTGACATGTCAAGATATCTTATTCATGAAATAAGATACCTGCTTGTAATAGATAATTGAAATGTAGATATAAACCCAAATGTACAATTGTTAACCCCTTTGGGGCCTAGTGCCTAGGCCTTTTGTGTATCCATATGCTCTTGCGCTACCGTCCACAGGATGGATATGGGGTGCACAATAAACTAGCCACTTCGGTGGCAAAATCTAAAAAAAAAAATCTGGATGTTTCGCCGATGTATAATTTGCTGCAGTCATTACAAGGAATTGTGTATACCCCTGCAGTGGATTGAAGCTTGTCCTGTCTGTTACTAGTAATGTCCTTGATGGTGGTGGATGTGGAGGTAGATACTCGGAATGAGGTATTGGAAAAAATGTTGGAAACGTCTTTGGCAATGGAGTTGGTGGGGAGGACTATGTATCTTTTCTCGGCAGTATCTTCTCTGGGTGTGTTGAAGATGTTTAATGCCCGTCGTCTACAGTCTCTAATGAAGTGATGAGGATAATGAAGTTTAGAAAAAACTTGCTCAATAAGGGAGCATTCTTCCTCAAGGAACTCACTGCTGCAGATTCTGAGTGCGCGCAGGAAAAAGCCTATAATTACCCCACGTTTAATCTTGGTGTCGTGGTGAGAGTAGAAGTGGAGAAGATCGTGTTGGTTGGTAGGTTTTCGATAGACTTTAAAACGAAGTTCATGGTCAGCTTTGCAGAGAAGAACATCAAGGAATGGAAGGGAGTTGTCGACTTCTTCTAGTGTGAACTGGAGTGATGGCTCAACCTGGTTGAGCTTGTGTTGGAGAGCTTGAACGTTGAAACGTCTGGGAGTAATGATGAGAATGTCGTCAACATAATGGAGCCAGGTGACAGTAGACGGAATAATAGTGGAAAAACGCTCGGCTTCTAGATGTTCCATATATAGGTTTGCAAGGACGGCACTAAGTGGCGATCCCATGGGTAGTCCAAAAGTTTGCTGAAAAAGTTGATTTTCGAAAGAAAAACATGTGAAGTCCACACATAGTTCAACAAGGTCGATGAAATCGCTGGCTGGAAGAGGAAGATCAAGTGAGTCGTCAATTTTCCTACGCAAGAGATCAATAGCTTGTGTAGTAGGTACTTTGGTGAATAGGGATGTTACATCAAGGCTGGAGAGTTTCTTGTTCCTGATGTTGATGTTGCGAATGAGATTGAGAAGGTCACCAGAGTGTTTGAGATGTGCTGGACTGATAGTGCCCAAAAGTTTGGAGAGGTGTTTAGCGAGAATGCCTGAGAAGATACTGCCGAGAAAAGATACATAGTCCTCCCCACCAACTCCATTGCCAAAGACGTTTCCAACATTTTTTCCAATACCTCATTCCGAGTATCTACCTCCACATCCACCACCATCAAGGACATTACCAGTAACAGACAGGACAAGCTTCAATCCACTGCAGGGGTATACACAATTCTTGTAATGACTGCAGCAAATTATACATCGGCGAAACATCCAGAGACCTCCAAACACGCATTTCAAATCACCAGTACGCAGGCAGATCTGACGACTCAAGAAATGCCTGTGTTCAACACCGAAATTTACACAACCCTTTAATCAACTACAGAAACGCAAGACTCATCGCCAGAGAAGGCAACACTCAATGCCGAAGAATCCTGGAATCATCACTTATCTGTATATCCAACAACTTCAACCAGAACAACGGCTTCTACAACATAGCTGATCCTATTGCCAAGAAACTTCTTCATCGCTATCCCACATAGAACTCAAGAATGGAACACTGCAGGTCCTTTAAGTCACACATAAGAACATAAGAAAGAAGGAACACTGCAGCAGGCCTACTGGCCCATGCGAGGCAGGTCCAAGTCTCCCTCCGGCTTAAGCCAATGCCCCGACCCAGCCAGGTCAGGTTACATGCACTTAAGGAAGGAGCACGGCATCTGACCTAGTAGCACAAGCTTGCCAGGACCAACTCACACCCACCCGCACCCACTCATATATTTATCTAGCCTATTTTTTAAAACTACACAACGTTTTAGCCTCTATAACTGTACTCGGGAGTTTGTTCCACTCATCGACAACTCTATTACCAAACCAATGCTTTCCTATATCCCTCCTGAATCTGAATTTATCCAACTTAAAGCCATTGCTGCGAGTCCTGTCAATACTAGATATTTTTAGCACGCTATTTACATCCCCTTTATTTATTCCTGTTTTCCATTTATACACCTCAATCATATCCCCCCTAATTCTACGCCTTTCTATAGAGTGCAGATTCAGGGCCCTCAGTCTATCCTCATAGGGAAGATTTCTGATACATGGGATCAACTTAGTCATCCTCCTTTGTACGTTTTCCAGAGCATTTATATCCATTCTGTAATACGGTGACCAAAACTGTGCAGCATAATCTAGATGAGGCCTAACCAAGGATATATAGAGTTGAAGAACAACCTGAGGACTCCTATTATTTATGCTTCTTGATATGAAGCCAAGGATTCTGTTCGCTTTATTGCAAACACTTATGCACTGCTGTCTTGGTTTTAGATTACTGCTAACCAGACCTCCTAAATCCTTTTCGTAATCAGTAGTATTAAGATCTACATTATTTAGTTTATATGTGGCATGGTTATTGTCCTGTCCAATATTTAGAACTTTGCATTTGTCTATATTAAACTGCATCTGCCACTTCTCCGACCACTGCATCAGTCTATTCAAATCTTCCTGGAGTGCTCTAATGTCCTCATTTGAATGAATTAGACGGCCTATTTTGGTGTCATCGGCAAATTTGCTTATGTCGCTATTTATTCCCTCATCTATGTCGTTTATGTAGATTGTGAACAACAAGGGGCCCAATACTGACCCCTGTGGAACACCGCTTGTGACGCTTCCTCCACCTGACTAAATCTTATAAATACTCATGTTACTCTTTTTCCAGGTAGATCTGTCTGTGACTCGATAAAGCCCACTGCGTGGGCGAAACGTTGTCAATAAAGGATCACATTATACTGCTTATGTGTTTATTTTTCCATTGTGTCGGTATTTTATACCATTTATTTCACATCACCTTTATCATTAATATATAAACTAATTGTTAAATTCTTAAAATAATTGTTAAATTCTTAAATGTTAGAATTTCAGTACCTCAATTTTGTAAACCTAGTTAATCACTACAATTACCTAACCTTACTATCAGTATAATCATTGTGTCACTATTGAGTAAGACCTATCATAAGATTGCCTGAAAAGCCTAGGCATATTATTGGCCATCTTGTAATATCTACTTCATAAAATGTATAATAATATAAGTACACCCCACTTTGTATGTTACTAGTAATAAAGAATTTGAATTTGAATTTGAACTATAACAAAATTATCAATTTCTCTAGTATAAGTAGTCTATAAGTCGTGATTAAGTCTGCCCATAATGCCATGGCATGATAGTGGCTCTCTTTGCACTTCAATTCTATATTGTAATTACAAAATCTCGATGTAAACTTGCAATGAAATAAAAATATTATATTATTATTATTATTATTACTACTACTGCGTGCGACCAGCAGTAACAGCCTGGTTGATCAGGCTCTGGTCCAACAAGAGGCCTGGTCACAGACCGGGCCGCGGGGGCGTTGACCCCTGGAATTCTCTCCAGGTAGACTCCAGGTAGACTTAGGCTGACAGGACGGTACGGTACCTTGCTGTCTTGAGTATGGATGGTCAAGGTGACCCTTGTTGTCTTGAGTATGGATGGTCAGGGTGACCCTTGCTGTCTTGAGTATGGATGGTCAGGGTGACCCTTGTTGTCTTGAGTATGGATGGTCAGGGTGACTCTTGCTGTCTTGAGTATGGATGGTCAGGGTGACCCTTGTTGTCTTGAGTATGGATGGTCAGGGTGACCCTTGTTGTCTTGAGTATGGATAGTCAGGGTGACCCTTGTTGTCTTGAGTATGGATGGTCAGGGTGACTCTTGTTGTCTTGAGTATGGATGGTCAGGGTGACCCTTGTTGTCTTGTGTATGGATGGGAAGGGTGACTCTTGTTGTCTTGGTATGGATGGTCAGGGACTCTGTGTCTTGAGTATGGATGGTCAGGGTGACTCTTGCTGTCTTGGTATGGATGGTCAGGGTGACCCTTGCTGTCTTGAGTACTGATGGTCAGTGTGACCCTTGTGTTCTTGAGTATGGATGGTCAGGGTGACCCTTGCTGTCTTGTGTATGGATGGTCAGGGTGACCCTTGCTGTCTTGAGTATGGATGGTCAGGGTGACCCTTGCTGTCTTGTGTATGGATGGTCAGGGTGACCCTTGCTGTCTTGTGTATGGATGGTCAGGGTGACCCTTGCTGTCTTGAGTATGGATGGTCAGGGTGACCCTTGCTGTCTTGAGTATGGATGGTCAGGGTGACCCTTGCTGTCTTGTGTATGGATGGGAAGGTGGAAGATTCAATGGATTTATTAAAAAGAGTTTCAGTAATTGGTGACAACATGTGTGAAGCTTTTTTATACATAAGTGGTGGTAAGTTATTTCGGTCACCTGCCTTGTTCTTTATTGTTTTGATGACGATCACTACTTCCTCTTCCTGACACCACTTCCTCTTCCTGACACCACTTCATCTTCCTGACACCACTTCCTCTTCCTGACACCACTTCCTCTTCCTGACACCACTTCCTCTTCCTAACACCACTTCCTCTTCCGAACACCACTTCCTCTTCCTAACACCACTTCATCTTCCGAACACCACTTTATCCGAACATCACTTCCTCTTCCGAACACCACTTCCTCTTCCTAACACCACTTCATCTTCCGAACACCACTTCATCTTCCGAACACCACTTCCTCTTCCGAACACCACTTCCTCTTCCTAACACCACTTCATCTTCCGAACACCACTTCCTCTTCCTAACACCACTTCATCTTCCTAACACCACTTCCTCTTCCGAACACCACTTTCTCTTCCTAACACCACTTCCTCTTCCTAACACCACTTCCTCTTCCGAACACCACTTCCTATTCCTAACACCACTTCCTCTTCCTAACACCACTTCTTGACAGCACCACTTCCTGACACCACTTACACCACTACATGACACCACTACATGACACCACTTAACACCACTTCCTCTTCATGACGTCATGCGTTGCTACTAAACAAAATACTCATTACAGGCGTAGAGAAAGCATATCGAAATATTTAAACATCTATTTTGAAAATTCGTGTTTGATCTCTTGTACTTTATTTATTGATGTTAATAATGTAATAAGTAAGTGTGAGAGTGTTGTGAATGTCAGCTTGAGTGAGTGTAAACAAACAGTCAGTCAGCTGATGGTGTAGAGCTCTAGCAGGAAGCTTCACTACAGCAGTGTGTTAACTACACCTGGTGTAGTCTATCATACACCAGCCTCTACAACACTACACTAAGGTAATGTATGGTGTAGTCTGTCATACACCAGCCTCTACAACACTACACTAAGGTAATGTATGATGTAGTCTGTCATACACCAGCCTCTACAACACTACACTTAAGGTAATGTATGATGTAGTCTGTCATACACCAGCTACAACAACAGTACACTAAGGTAATGTATGGTGTATCATACATCAGCCTCTACAGCACTACACTAAGGTAATGTATGATGTATCATACACCAGCCTCTATAACACTACTACACTAAGGTAATGTGCAAATACAAATATAAATTATTTCTCTCGATGTGGTACAAAAATAATGTAGTTTACATGTAATAAAGCATTGTTAGGCATAAAAGAAAGCCACTAACTAGTATGTAATGCATTTTGGGTGAACTAATCCTAATGCTTAACGACTAGGCTTAAAGACCAGGCTCGTGGCCTGGTAGACAACGCTCTCGCTTCACACGCTGAGCGTCCGTGGTTTGATCTCTGGCAAAAATGGAAACATTGGTTGTGTTTCCTTACACATGTTGTCCTGTTCACCTAGCAAGCAAGTACATATATACCTGGGTGTTAGTTGGCTGGTGTGGGTCGCATCCTGGGGGACAAGACTGAAGACCCTCAATGGAAATAAGACAGACAGTCCTCAATGACGCACTGCCTTTCTTGGGTCATCCTGGGTGGCTAACCCTTAGGGGTTAAAAATCCAAATGAAATCTTATCTCTTACTTAAGAATTAGACATAGACTATTAAGTAGGATTTATTATGTGGTTAACTACAATTATGTATGTATGCAGTAAGAAAGGTAGCTAATGAACAAATGGTAAAATTTCAAAGGTATGACTATTATTTCAAAATAATTCAATCATTTTCAGCTTTCTGAAGTGACTTAATAGAGATGGTGAAGATACAGGAAGTTACTTAGCTACAGTTGAAACATATTGGGACAAGATGTTTAACCAATTTACTATTATCTGGAGTCTACCTGGAGAGAATTCCATGGGTCAACGCCCCCACGGCCCGGTCTGTGACCAGGCCTACTGTTGGACCAGAGCCTGATCAACCAGGCTGTTACTGCTGGCCGCATGCAGTCCAACGTACGAACCACAGCCTGGTTGGTCAGGTACCGACTTGAGGTGCCTGTCCAGTGCCTGCTTGAAGACAGCCAGGGGTTTGTTGGTAATCCCCCTGATGTATGCTGGGAGGCAGTTGAACAATCTTGGGCCCCTGACACTTATTGTGTTGTCCCTCAACGTGCTAGTGGCACCCCTGCTCTTCATTGGGGGGATGTTACATTGCCTGCCGAGTCTTTTGCTTTCGTAGGGAGTGATTTTTGTGTGCAAGTTTGGTACTAAGCCCTTGAGAATTTTCCATGTGTATATAATAATGTATCTCTCCCGCCTGCGTTCTAGAGAGTACAGGTTTAGGAATTTCAAGCGTTCCCAGTAGTTGAGGTGGTTTATCGCACTTATGCGTGCGGTGAAGGTTCTCTGCACATTTTCAAAGTCAGCAATTTCACCCGCCTTGAAAGGTGCAGTTAGTGTGCAGCAATATTCCAGCCTAGATAGAACAAGCGATCTGTAAAGTGTCAACATGGGCTTGGCATCCCTGGTTTTGAAGGTTCTCAGTTCTCATTATCCATCCTGTCATTTTTCGAGCAGATGCAATTGCTACTTTGTTATGGTCCTTGAAGGTGAGATCTTCTGACATGATCACTCCCAGGTCTTTGACATTAGTTTTTCGCTCTATTGTGTGGTTGGAATTAGTTTGTACTCCGATGAGATTTTAATTTCTTCACGTTTTCCGTATCTGAGTAATTGAAATTTGTCATCATTGAACTTCATATTGTTTTCAGCAGCTCATTTAAAGATTTGGTTTATGTCTGCTTGGAGTCTTGCAGTGTCTTCAACGGTGGACACTGTCATACAGATTTGGGTGTCATCTGCAAAGGAAGACACAGCACTGTGGCTTATATCCCTGTCAATGTCTGATATGAGGATGAGGAATAGGATGGGAGCAAGTACTATGCCTTGTGGAACAGAGCTTTTCACTGTAGCTGCCTCAGACTTTACTCTGTTGACTACTACTCTTTGTGTTCTACATGTTAGGAAATTATAGATCCATCTACCAACTTTTCCTGTTATTCCTTTATCACGCATTTTGTGTGCTATTACACCATGGTCACATTTGTCAAAGGCTTTTGCAAAATCTGTGTATATAACATCTGCATTCTGTTTATCTTCTAGAGCATGCAGGACCTTGTCGTAGTGGTCAAGTAGTTGGGACAGACAGGAGCGACCTGCTCTAAACCCATGCTGTCCTGGGTTGTGCAATTGATGGGTATCAAGATGGGTGGCGATCTTGCTTCTTAGAACCCTTTCAAAGATTTTTATGATATGGGATGTTAGCGCAATTGGTCTGTAGTTCTTTGCTATTGCTTTACTGCCCCTTTTGTGGAGCGGGGCTATGTCTGTTGTTTTTAGTAGGTGCGGGACGATCCCATTGTCCATGCTCCCTCTCCATAGGATGTTAAAAGCATGTGATAGGGGCTTCTTGCAGTTCTTGATGAACACAGAGTTCCATGAGTCTGGGCCTGGAGCGCAGTGCATGGGCATGTCATTTATTGCCTTTTCGAAGTCATTTGGCGTCGTGGTGATGTCAGAAAGGCATGCGTCTGTCAAGTTCTGTGCTACTCTCAAAAAAAATTCATTTAGGTTTTCGATTTTCAGTCTGGTTAGTGGCTCGCTAAAAACTGAGTCATACTGGGACTTAAGTAACTCACTCATTTCCTTGCAGTCATCTGTGTAGGACCCATCCCGTTTAAGTAGGGGCCCAATACTGGTTCTTGTTCTCGACTTTGATTTTGCATAGGAAAAGAAATACTTTGGGTTTCTTTCAATTTCATTTATGGCTTTTAGTTCTTTCCGTGTCTCTTGATTCCTGTAAGATTCCTTTTAGTTTTAATTCGATGTTTGCTATTTCTCTGACTAGTGTCTCCCTACGTATTTCAGAGATATAGGCATAGATGTAGGCAGAGATGTAGGCATAGAAGGAAGACTGGAAGAACAGGAACAGAGTTGGATAAGCTGTTTTTGTTTTGCATATCATATTGCTGGTTTAGTTATGTTAGATGAGGTATTTTTTAACAATAGCTCAAAATCGATTAGCAGGTAGGGACATTTTGATGCTTCAGGAAATTAATTCCACATCTTAGGGGCTTTTATGTCCATTGAGTTCATACATAGGTTATGTTAGACACGGGGGATGTTGAAATGGGTTTTGTGTCTTGTGTTATGCCTGTGTGTTCTCTTGCAGTTGTCAAGTTGAAGTGTTGTTTTGCACTGGAATTGGTGATAGTCTGCAAAGCAGCCTTTTGTTGGGTTATTAATGGTTTAACCCTTTACCGGGCACTCCCTGGAAAATGATAATTTTGAAATGTATTTCATATGAGTGGATAGAGTAACTCAATGTAAGGATAATGAGCCCATATAATTGAAATTCTAAAAAAAACTTTTCACGCAATTGCCAATATTTAAGGACCGTCTACAGACGGTCCTGACCGTTAAAGGGTGTCAAATTCTGAATGTTGCAAATTTGCAATTGTTAATAAAACACCAAATAAGTATTTTTCTATTTTATTATACTAATAGACAATATCAAAAACACAAATGGAACTTGTTTCCAAACATTTTGTAGGTATAAAAATATAAAAGTGAACCAAAGAGCAACATGGACACATTGCAAAGGGATAAAACTTTCAAGTCCCATATTCCTGAATTTCCTGAGAAAAACAATCATTCTTGATCACTAATTGCTACAATGAAAGGCTATGAAGCAATTTCTTTCCTTCTTGATGCATAGATTTACCTTGCATACGGCACACAAAAATGAGGATGTGACATGATTTTTCGTTTTGCTGCAATAATTGCATGTAAATATTCTGCCTTGCACTGGCCAGTGACCTAGCATTTTATCAAACCTATCATTTTGGTCAAACCTCACACTGTCATCAGGCCTTTCTGCACGTTGGTACTGCACTGGAGATGGCAACAGGTCATCTGGTTCTGGATCTGAGTCACTTTCCACCAAAAGCAGAGATATTTGAACTTCTGTTGGAAGGGTTCACAATAGAACAATTTCTCATTGATCTGGAATGACAATAAGAATGTTCTGTACACACCCAGACCACTACAGAATTCATATATGCACTAGAAATTTTTATATAAATATTTATTTACTGAAATTTAAAATGTGGCCCTGACGGGCGGGACCGTCTGTACACGGTCCTCTTTGTTGCACTTTTTCAATTGCATGGTACACTCATATTATGCATATCTAACTCCTGATATATATCTCAAAATATGCCTAAACTATTCATTTACACACTGGACACAACAATTAGTACTTACCGACATTGTAGAGAGTATAATCACAGTGTATATGAGTGGAACAAGAGCAAAAATTCGGCTCTGGGTGACGCCAAGCGAGAAGTGTTTACATTTTGGTCTCTCAACCAATGGGAAGCGAGCAGATGCCGGTCTCACTTAGCTGGAGCGACTCACAGAAGGCTTGTGATTGGTCAGATATAGAGAATGGGAACCTAGATGCGCTGGGGGAGTAGGATGACACGCGCAAAAACACGTGTTTAGGACCGTCTGTACACGGTCCTGCCCGGTAAAGGGTTAAGGTGATTTGGTGTAGTAGATCCCCAGGCACAAATATAAAGCAGTTCAAACTTTTTTATAATTGCATATTTGTACTCTTTTTGGCCTAAAACCAAACTGGAAGGGGTTGAGTGTATTGTGGGATACTAGGAAAGAGTAAACTTGCTTGTGGATTATTTTTTGGAAGATTTTAGATAGTAAGGCAAGCTGTATATTGGCCTAGTTATTTACTTCATTTGGATCGCCTCCTTTGAGGATTGCGGTCACCCTTGCTACTTTAAGCATTATTGGGGAAGTTGCAGATTCTGAAGATTTGTAATACAGTGGTACCCCAAGTTTCGGCCATAATTCAATCCAGGAGGCTATTCAAGTGCCATTACCGAACAAATTTGTTCCCATAAGGAATAATGTAAATTAGATTAGTCCGTTTCAGACCCCCAAGAATACACTTACAAAAGCACTTGCAATAATACACTTACCTTAAATTCCAAACACACACACAACAAATTTCCAAGAAAATCTCAAAGATGTAGGCATATTATCAAAGATACGCTACAATGTGCCTCAATCAGCTCTCCTTGCACTATATCACTCACTCATCTACCCTTATCTCACCTATGGAATCTGTGCATGGGGATCAACAACATTAAATCACCTTAAACCACTCATAACCCAGCAAAAGGCTGCAGTCAGAATGATAACAAATTCCCGCTCTAGAGAGCATACTCCACCAATATTCAAAAGCCTAAAACTACTCGCCATAAAGAACATTCACACTTATTCTTGTGCCTACTACATACATAGAACTCTACACTCTAATATAAACCCTCCACTCAAAATTCTCCTCACCAACTTTAATAGGACCCATGCCCACAACACAAGACACAGAGCACTTTTTGATATACCCCGTGTCCATATCAACCTATGTAAAAATTCTATGCACATAAAGGTCCCCAGAATCTGGAATTCATTACCAGTAAATACTAAAATAATCTTGTCTGAAAATCATTTTAAGACTCTTCTCAAAAAACACCTACTCACCCTAAACTAAATACTCATACTGTAAATTACTTTAAAAAATGCTCAATGTTATTTTCCTTAAGATAATTTCAATTTTTACTATTATATTACCATCCTACTAAACACTTATTACAATGTAATATCATCATATTGTAATTTGAACAATGAAATACAGTGGACCCCCAGCTAATGAACAAAATTCATTCCAGAAGCCTGCTCAAGTGCCATTACCGAACGAATTTACTTCCTTAAGAAATAATGTCACGTAGGTTAGTCTATTTCAGACCCCCAAAAATACACTTCCACAAGCACTTACAATATTATACTTACATAATTGTACGATTTCTGGGGTGTTCGTTAGCCGGGGGTCCACTGTATCATCATATTGTAATTTTAACAATCTAATATTTAAATAAAACAAACTCAATCAATTTCTCTAATAATATGTATATAGTCTATAAGCCATTAGATTAAGCATTATTCATTGTTCTTAAGTCTTTTTAGAATCACACCCATATACGTATAAACTTTTGTTTAATTAATTAACTAACTCAGGTGCTAACTCAGGTGCTATAGTTTTAGATTCTTATTAGCTGTAAATTGACTACCTTAGCTCATTTTTTCATTTTTGTAAACATATCCAACCTACTAACTCACGTGCCAAGAAATCCTTTTGCATTGTCCTATTCTTAAGTCTACTTGCGTTGTTCTATTTTTAAGTTTAATTATAGAATCACACTAAATCTTATGATTCCAAACATTGATCCTGATACCAACCTTCTATTAAATGACTTACATGAACCTA
>WNWK01041851.1:12500-16257 GCA_009830355.1 Cherax destructor | reverse complement strand
AGAGGTATGATAAAGCTATGGAACGGAAAGTGACCTAGTAGCGGCCAGCGAAGAGGCGGGACCAGGAGCTAGACTGCCCTGCAACCACAACTAGTGAGTACACACACCACACACAACAGTACACCACCACCCACCTGGAACAATCTTGGAGGGTAGTGTTGGAACAACTATCACGACCTCAGCTGGAGCAATCTTAGAGGGCAGTGCCTGAACAACTATCACGACCTCAGCTGGAACAATCTTGGAGGGTAGTGTTGGAACAACTATCACGACCCCAGCTGGAACAATCTTGGAGGGTAGTGTTGGAACAACTATCACGACCCCAGCTGGAACAATCTTGGAGGGTAGTGTTGGAACAACTATCACGACCTCAGCTGGAACAATCTTGGAGGGTTGTGCTGGAACAACTATCACGACCTCAGCTGGAACAATCTTGGAGGGTAGTGCTGGAACAACTATCACGACCTCAGCTGGAACAACCTTGGAGGGTAGTGTTGGAACAACTATCACGACCTCAGCTGGAACAATCTTAGAGGGCAGTGCTGGAACAACTATCACGACCTCAGCTGGAACAATCTTGGAGGGCAGTGCTGGTACAAGTATCACGACCTCAGCTGGAACAATCTTAGAGGGTAGTGCTGGAACAACTATCACGACCCCAGCTGGAACAATCTTGGAGGGTAGTGTTGGAACAACTATCACGACCTCAGCTGGAACAATCTTGGAGGGTAGTGCTGGTACAAGTATCACGACCTCAGCTGGAACAATCTTGGAGGGTAGTGCTGGTACAAGTATCACGACCTCAGCTGGAACAATCTTGGAGGGTAGTGCTGGAACAAGTATCACGACCCCAGCTGGAACAATCTTGGAGGGTAGTGCTGGAACAACTATCACGACCCCAGCTGGAACAATCTTGGAGGGTAGTGCTGGAACAACTATCACGACCCCAGCTGGAACAATCTTGGAGTGTAGTGCTGGAACAACTATCACGACCTCAGCTGGAACAATCTTGGAGGGTAGTGCTGGAACAACTATCACGACCCCAGCTGGAACAATCTTGGAAGGTAGTGCTGGAACAACTATCACGACCTCAGCTGGAACAATCTTGGAGGGTAGTGCTGGACAACTATCACGACCCCAGCTGGAACAATCTTGGAGGTAGTGCTGGAACAACTATCACGACCTCAGCTGGAACAATCTTGGAGGGTAGTGCTGGTACAATATCACGACCCAGCTGGAACAAGCTTGGAGGGTAGTGCTGGAACAACTATCACGACCCCAGCTGGAACAATCTTGGAGGGTAGTGCTGGAACAACTATCACGACCTCAGCTGGAACAATCTTGGAGGGTAGTGCTGGTACAAGTATCACGACCTCAGCTGGAACAATCTTGGAGGGTAGTGCTGGAACAACTATCACGACCCCAGCTGGAACAATCTTGGAGGGTAGTGCTGGAACAACTATCACGACCTCAGCTGGAACAATCTTGGAGGGTAGTGCTGGTACAACTATCACGACCCCAGCTGGAACAATCTTGGAGGGTAGTGCTGGAACAACTATCACGACCTCAGCTGGAACAATCTTGGAGGGTAGTGCTGGTACAAGTATCACGACCTCAGCTGGAACAATCTTGGAGGGTAGTGCTGGTACAAGTATCACGACCCCTGGCGACCAGTAAGTGTATCGTTCACTGTATTTGTCTAGTGAACTTCCTGTAGGACGTCAACGCTAGCAACGCTGCCGACCTCGTTCAACGCATCCTGCGTGTACTACTCACATTATATGTCCCAGTTATTTTTTGAAGTGATTGCCAGGAAGACAGGAGAGCAATGGTCTGACCCTGACCCCCACTCAAGGTCAACACTGTGTGTGTGTGTGTGTATAATATATATATCTGCTGGCTGCGCCATCTTTGTAGGAGTGGGTGGTCCTGTGGGCTAAGGCGTCATGTGGTTCTGGCTCAACATGAGACAGTACAACATGGGTTTGAGTCCTTGGCTGGTGCAGGGTTGTTATTGACCAATACCACTCGTTCGTGGTTGCAATAATATATAAATATATATATATATATATATATATATATATATATATATATATATATATATATATATATATATATATATATATATATATATATATATATATATATATATATATATATATATATATATATATATATATATATATATATATATATATATATATATATATATATATCATATTTTATATTAAAGTATTCTTGATTGGTGGTGAACAGGTGACGTGCAGACAGTAGTAATAGATAGACCAACTAACCAGTCCTAAGCTGTAATAGATGGCAGATCATCATCGTGCGTCTGGCAACGCGCCTGGCTGAGACAGATTGACCGCCCTGCCAAACGTACAATTAACTCTTAACATTCATTAACCGGGGTTTTTAATGCCAGAGTAAATTTCCTGAATTTCTGGAGGGTTCTACCTGTCATTGTTTTTTAAGGAGGTTACTGAAGACTAGTGGTTGGGTCGTTAAGGCGAGAATAGTTTACCTTTGTGATGAGAGAAGCCTCCTTGAGGACAGGTTATCGTACCGCTTCGCTGCTGTTACAACGTATACCTGGAGTATACCTGGAGTATACCTGGAGTATACCTGGAGAGGGTTTCGGGGGTCAACGCCCCCGCGGCCCGGTCCATGACCAGGCATCGAGTTGGATTAGGGCCTGATCAACCAGGCTGTTACTGCTGGTCACACGCAAACCGACGTAGGAAACACAGCCCGGCTGGTCAGGTACTGACTTTAGGTGCCTGTCCAGCGCCTTCTTGAAGACAGCCAGGGGTCTTGAAGACAGCCAGGGGTCTTGAAGACAGCCAGGGGTCTTGAAGACAGTCAGGGATCTTGAAGACAGTCAGGGATCTTGAAGACAGCCAGGGGCCTTGAAGACAGCCAGGGTTCTTGAAGACAGCCAGGGTTCTTGAAGACAGCCAGGGGTCTTGATAACAGCCAGGGTTCTTGAAGACAGCCAGGGGCCTTGAAGACAGCCAGGGGTCTTGAAGACAGCCAGAGGCCTTGAAGACAGCCAGGGGCCTTGAAGACAGCCAGGGGCCTTGAAGACAGCCAGGGGCCTTGAAGACAGCCAGGGGTCTTGAAGACAGCCAGAGGCCTTGAAGACTGCCAGGGGTCTTGAAGACAGCCAGGGGCCTTGAAGACAGCCAGGGGTCTTGAAGACAGCCAGAGGCCTTGAAGACAGCCAGGGGTCTTGAAGACAGCCAGGGTTCTTGAAGACAGCTAGGGTTCTTGAAGACAGCCAGGGGCCTTGAAGACAGCTAGGGGTCTTGAAGACAGCCAGGGGTCTTAAAGACAACCAGGGGTCTTAAAGACAACCAGGGGTCTATTGGTAATCCCCCTTATGTATGCTGAGAGGCAGTCGAACATTCTTGGGCCCCTGACACTTACACTCTCAGTGTACTCGTGGCACCCCTGCTTTACACTGGGGAATGTTGCATCCCCTGCTGAGTCTTTTGCTTTCATAGGGAGTGATTTTCGTGTGCAAGTTTGGGACTAATCCCTCTAGGATTTTCCCAGTGTAAAGTATGCTTCCACATATAATAATAATAATAATAATAATAATAATAATAATAATATTAAATTTTCTTAAGGTCACATAATTACAAAACAATAATTTTCTTATTAATAAGATATAATTACCAGCAAGGTGTATGATTATACACCAGCAAGGTGTATGATTATACACCAGCAAGGTGTATGATTATACACACTCATA
>WNWK01041851.1:0-10000 GCA_009830355.1 Cherax destructor | reverse complement strand
CAATAAACGATATTCCCGACGCCTTCAAAAACGAGGGAGAAAAAAAATAATGTACATATATATAGAGGGAAAAAAAAGAGGTTAGTGAGAGATGGAGATTTAAATGACGTTGACGTCGGCGTCGTCAAGGTCAGTCGGAACTTCCGGTGACTTGCGTACCGGCGTCGTAATGTTTCGTCTCTCCGCGACGCCGTCCACTGGCATCTTGACGGGGTTTTCCGGCAGACTGGCGGCGTCTGGTGGCGTCTGGTGGCGGCAGGGCGGTGGCCGTGGGCGGCGTGCGGCCGGGGGCGGCCCATGACGTGCGGGAAGGTCGTTAATAAGAGCTGAGGAAGACGAAGAAATAAGACAAAACAAAAGTGGCGGTGAAGTCATGAGGAGGCGCGTGCGCGCGCAGCATTCTTGGTGATACGGGGACGTGTCCCGACACTGGCCTCGCCTTCACCTTCCCGCCAACCTCATTCCACCCCATTTTCCACCCCCAGCACCTCAACAAGTCCTAAACTCGTCCAAAAACCGGTGACCTGAGGTTAAACACGACAAGTCAAAAAAGAAAAATAGTAAATTGAAGGAGAGTGAGCGAAAGGTAGCCAGCGGTGAGGGGTTAAGAGGGTGTGTGACGTAGGCGAGAGGTGAGGAGGGCAAAAAATGGCAGAACCTCAACACACAAAAAGCAGTCTGGTGCGAGGCGTTCGACCCCAAGAACCAGCCAGCAACGTCACCAGTGTCAAGAACCAGCCAGCAACGTCACCAGTGTCAAGAACCAGCCAGCAACGTCACCAGTGTCAAGAACCAGCCAGCAACGTCACCAGTGTCAAGAACCAGCCAGCAACGTCACCAGTGTCAAGAACCATCCAGCAACGTCACCAGTGTCAAGAACCATCCAGCAACGTCACCAGTGTCAAGAACCATCCAGCAACGTCACCAGTGTCAAGAACCATCCAGCAACGTCACCAGTGTCAAGAACCATCCAGCAACGTCACCAGTGTCAAGAACCAGCCAGCAACGTCACCAGTGTCAAGAACCATCCAGCAACGTCACCAGTGTCAAGAACCATCCAGCAACGTCACCAGTGTCAAGAACCAGCAAGCAACGTCACCACAGTGTCAAGAACCAGCCAGCAACGTCACTACAGTGTCAAGAACCAGCCAGCAACGTCACCACAGTGTCAAGAACCAGCCAGCAACGTCACCAGTGTCAAGAACAAGCCAGCAACGTCACCCGTGTCAAGAACCAGCCAGCAACGTCACCAGTGTCAAGAACCAGCCAGCAACGTCACCAGTGTCAAGAACCAGCCAGCAACGTCACCAGTGTCAAGAACCAGACAGCAACGTTACCACAGTGTCAAGAACCAGCCAGCAACGTCACCAGTGTCAAGAACCAGCCAGCAACGTCACCAGTGTCAAGAACCAGCCAGCAACGTCACCACAGTGTCAAGAACCAGCCAGCAACGTCACCAGTGTCAAGAACCAGCCAGCAACGTCACCACAGTGTCAAGAACCAGCCAGCAACGTCACCAGTGTCAAGAACCAGCCAGCAACGTCACCAGTGTCAAGAACCAGCCAGCAACGTCACCAGTGTCAAGAACCAGCCAGCAACGTCACCAGTGTCAAGAACCAGCCAGCAACGTCACCAGTGTCAAGAACCAGCCAGCAACGTCACCAGTGTCAAGAACCAGCCAGCAACGTCACCAGTGTCAAGAACCAGCCAGCAACGTCACCAGTGTCAAGAACCAGCCAGCAACGTCACCAGTGTCAAGAACCAGCCAGCAACGTCACCAGTTCAAGAACCAGCCAGCAACGTCACCAGTGTCAAGAACCAGCCAGCAACGTCACCAGTGTCAAGAACCAGCCAGCAACGTCACCAGTGTCAAGAACCAGCCAGCAACGTCACCAGTGTCAAGAACCAGCCAGCAACGTCACCAGTGTCAAGAACCAGCCAGCAACGTCACAGTGTCAAGAACCAGCCAGCAACGTCACCAGTGTCAAGAACCAGCCAGCAACGTCACACAGTGTCAAGAACCAGCCAGCAACGTCACAGTGTCAAGAACCAGCCAGCAACGTCACCACAGCGTCAAGAACCAGCCAGCAACGTCACCACAGTGTCAAGAACCAGCCAGCAACGTCACCAGTGTCAAGAACCAGCCAGCAACGTCACCAGTGTCAAGAACCAGCCAGCAACGTCACCAGTGTCAAGAACCAGCCAGCAACGTCACCAGTGTCAAGAACCAGCCAGTAACGTCACCACAGTGTCAAGAACCAGCCAGCAACGTCACCAGTGTCAAGAACCAGCCAGCAACGTCACCACAGTGTCAAGAACCAGCCAGCAACGTCACCACAGTGTCAAGAACCAGCCAGCAACGTCACACAGTGTCAAGAACCAGCCAGCAACGTCACACAGTGTCAAGAACCAGCCAGCAACGTCACCACAGTGTCAAGAACCAGCCAGCAAGTCACCAAGTGTCAAGAACCAGCCAGCAACGTCACCACAGTGTCAAAAACCAGCCAGCAACGTCACCAGTGTCAAGAACCAGACCCAGCAAGATCACCACAGTGTCAAGAACCAGCCAGCAACGTCACCAGTGTCAAGAACCAGCCAGCAACGTCACCACGTGTCAAGAACCAGCCAGAACGTCACCACAGTGTCAAGAACCAGCCAGCAACGTCACCAGTGTAAAGAACCAGCCAGCAACGTCACCACAGTGTCAAGAACCAGCAACGTCAGTGTCAAGAACCAGCCAGCAACATCACCACAGTGTCAAGAACCAGCAACGTCAGTGTCAAGAACCAGCCAGCAACATCACCACAGTGTCAAGAACCAGCAACGTCAGTGTCAAGAACCAGCCAGCAACACAGAAAGAGACGCACAGTGTCAAGAACCAGCCAGACGCACGTGTCAAGAACCAGCCAGCAACGAAGAAATCAGCGCACAGTGTCAAGAACCAGCCAGCAACGTCAGTGTCAAGAACCAGCCAGCAACGTCACCAAGTGTCAAGAACCAGCAGCAACGTCACAGTGTCAAGAACCAGCCAGCAACGTCACAGTGTCAGAACCCAGCAACGTACAGTGTCAAGAACCAGCCAGCAACATCACCAGGTCAAGAACCAGCAACGTCAAGTGTCAAGAACCAGCCAGAACGTCACCAGTGTCAAGAAGCAAGCAGTGTCAAGACCAGCCAGAATCACAGTGTCAGACAGCAAGTAACAGTGTAGAACCAGAGAAAGCACACAGTGTGAACCAGCAACGTCATGTGAACACCAGCAACTCCCAGTGTAAAGACCAGCAGAGTCACCAGTGTCAAGAACCAGCAGACGTCACAGAGATCCAGCAGCAGTACAGTGATAAGAACACAGAAGCAGTGCAGAGAGACGCAGAACAGTGAACAGGTAGAGACAGCGCACAGTGTGGAAGAGACCACAGAACATCAAGTACAGACAAGCAAGTGAAGGTCAGAACATGCCAGCAATCACCAGCAGGTTAAGAGAGTCACCATGGAACTACCACAACACATCCACAGGTGAGAGCAGTGTGTCAGAACATCCAGCAACCACCAGTGTGAGACAGAGTCACCAGTGAAAACAGTCACAGTCAGCATCAGCCAGCATGGAGTGAAGGTCACATGAAAGCAAACACGACAGCAGGGTTGAGAGGTCACATGAACATACCAGCAAGCACAAAAGCATGGGTTGAGAGGTCACCATGAAAACCAGCAGAGTAACACCACATGGGTTGAGAGGGTCACCCATGAACATACCACAACACTCCCAGCATGGGTTGAGAGAGTCACCATGAACATACCACAACACACCCAGCATGGGTTGAGAGGTCACCCATGAACATACCACAACACACACCAGCATGGGTTGAGAGGGTCACCCATGAAATACCACAACACACACCACATGGGTTGAGAGGTCACCATGAACATCCACAACACACCCCAGCATGGGTTGAGAGGGTCACCCATGAACATACCACAACACACTCCCAGCATGGGTTGAGAGGGTCACCCATGAACATACCACAACACACACCCAGCATGGGTTGAGAGGGTCACCCATGAACATACCACAACACACTCCCAGCATGGGTTGAGAGGGTCACCCATGAACATACCACAACACACACCCAACATGGGTTGAGAGGGTCACCCATGAACATACCACAACACACACCCAGCATGGGTTGAGAGGGTCACCCATGAACATACCACAAACACCCCAGCATGGGTTGAGAGGGTCACCCATGAACATACCACAACACACCCCAGCATGGGTTTAGAGGTTACCCATGAACATACCACAATACACACCCAGCATGGGTTGAGAGGGTCACCCATGAACATACCACAACACACACCCAGCATGGGTTGAGAGGGGTCACCATTAACATACTACAACACACACCCAGCATGGGTTGAGAGGGTCACCATGAACATACCACAACACGCCCAGCATGGGTTGAGAGGGTCACCATGAACATACCACAATACACCCAGCATGGGTTGAGAGGGTTACCCATGAACATACCACAATACACACCCAGCATGGGTTGAGAGGGTCACCCATGTACATACCACAATACACACCCAGCATGGGTTGAGAGGGTCACCCATGAACATACCACAACACACTCCCAGATGAGACACATCTTGTGAAAAATAGGGAAATTAGTGAGAGAGATGGGCACCATGGGAAACAAAAGAACAGCGGGAGCGGCGCCATTGTTGTTGTGGTCCCACTGGAGGACAGGTTCCATTGTTTACTTCCACTGTATTGGAGCAGAGTATTGGTCTCCAGGTCCCAGACCACCCCACCACTCCTCTCCCCCTCCCCCTACCCCCTGTATGGCATCACTGGGAGACCAGGAGTGTATCAATGCTGCATTGATCTGGCAACACTGATAGTTTTTTTTTTGTGTGTGTGTGTGTTTTGTGTGTGTGTGTGTGTGTGTGTGTGTGTGTGTGTGTCTGTGTGTGTGTGTAAGGAAACACTTCGAAATGTTTCCGCCCCTCCGGGAATTGAACCCGGGCCCTCCGTGCGTGTTTGTGTGTGTGTGTGTGTGTGTGTGTGTTTTGTATGTGTTGTGAGTGTGTGTGTGTGTGTGTGTTGTGTGTGAGAGAGAGAGAGACATAGAGAGAAAGAGACAGAGAGACAGAGACATAGAGAAAGAGAGAGAGACATAGAGAGAGAGAGAGAAAGAGAGAGAGAGAGAGAAAGAGAGAGACATAGAGAGAGAGAGAGAAAGAGAGAGAAAGAGAGAAAGAGAGAGAAAGAGAGAGAGACCCACCTCAAATGTCACTCTACCATTAAATAAATAAAGGTCATTTGCAGTTTTCATTAGAGTTGCAGTGAGTGGCTCTGGCTGACCTTTCCTGCCTTTATTTACAACTTTGTCAAGCCAAGTTCAGTACTACCCGGCCTTTCCTGGTACACTGTGACGTCACTCTGATGTATGTGACGTCACTCTGATGTATGTGACGTAACTCTGATGTATGTGACGTCACTGATGTATGTGACGTCACTCTGAAGTATGTGACGTCACTCTGAAGTATGTGACGTCTCTGGTGTGTGACGTCGCTGATGTATGTGACGTCACTCTTGTATACATGGTCACTATTGTATACAAAGGTCACTGTTGTATACAAAGGTCACTGTTGTATACAAAGGTCACTGAAGTATATTCACTCTTCCCGCCACACCTTGATGCTAGAGTGACCATAAGATACCTTGATGCTGGAGTGACCTTAACACCTTGATGCTACAGTGACCTTAACACAACTTGATGTTGGAGTGACCTTAACACACCTTGATGCTGGAGTGACCTTAACACAACTTGATGTTGGAGTGACCTTAACACACCTTGATGCTGGAGTGACCATAGGATACCTTGATGCTGGAGTGACCTTAACAATTTGATGCTACAGTGACCTTAACACAACATGATGTTGGAGTGACCTTAACACACCTTGATGCTGGAGTGACCTTAACATACCTTGATGTTGGAATGACCTTAACACACCTTGATTCTGGAGAGACCTTAACACAACTTGATGCTGGAGTGACCTTAACACCTTGATACTACAGTGGCCTTAACACAACTTGATGTTGGAGTGACCTTAACATACCTTGATGCTAGAGTGACCTTAACACACCTTGATGTTGGAGTGACCTTAACACACCTTGATGTTGGAGTGACCTTAACACAACTTGATGTTGGAGTGACCTTAACACAACTTGATGTTGGAGTGACCTTAACACACCTTGATGTTGGAATGACCTTAACACACCTTGATGCTGGAGTGACCTTAACACAACTTGATGTTGGAGTGACCTTAACACACCATGATGTTGGAATGACCTTAACACACCTTGATGTTGGAGTGACCTTAACACACCATGATGCTGGAGTGACCTTAACACACCTTGATGCTGGAGTGACCTTAACACAACTTGATGTTGGAGTGACCTTAACACAACTTGATGTTGGAGTGACCTTAACACACCTTGATGCTGGAGTGACCTTAACACACCTTGATGTTAAAGTGACCTTAACACACCATGATGCTGGAGTGACCTTAACACACCTTGATTCTGGAGTGACCTTAACACACCATGATGCTGGAGTGACCTTAACACACCATGATGCTGGAGTGACCTTAACACACCATGATGCTGGAGTGACCTTAACACACCTTGATGCTGGAGTGACCTTAACACACCAAAATGCTGGAGTGACCTTAACACAACTTGATGTTGGAGTGACCTTAACACACCTTGATGCTGGAGTGACCTTAACACACCTTGATGTTGGAGTGACCTTAACACACCATGATGCTGGAGTGACCTTAACACAACTTGATGTTGGAGTGACCTTAACACACCATGATGCTGGAGTGACCTTAACCCACCTTGATGCTGGAGTGACCTTAACACACCATAATGCTGGAGTGACCTTAACACACCATGATGCTGGAGTGACCTTAACACACCATGATGTTGGAGTGACCTTAACACACCATGATGCTGGAGTGACCTTAACACACCATGATGTTGGAGTGACCTTAACACACTTTGATGCTGGAGTGACCTTAACACCTTGATGCTATAGTGACCTTAACACAACTTGATATTGGAGTGACATTAACACACCTTGATGCTGGAGTGACCTTAACACCTTAATGCTACAGTGACCTTAACACAACTTGATGTTGGAGTGACCTTAACACACCTTGATGCTGGAGTGACCTTAACACCTTAATGCTACAGTGACCTTAACACAACTTGATGTTGGAGTGACCTTAACACACCTTGATGCTGGAGTGACCTTAACACACCTTGATGCTGGAGTGACCTTAACACACCTTAATGTTGGAGTAACCTTAACACACCTTGATGCTGGAGTGACCTTAACACACCTTAATGTTGGAGTGACCTTAACATACCATGATGCTGCAGTAACCTCAACATACCTTAATGCTATAGTGACCTAAACACACCTTGATGCTGGAGTGACCTTAACACACCTTAATGTTGGAGTGACCTTAACACACCTTAATGTTGGAGTGACCTTAACACACCTTAATGCTGGAGTGACCTTAACACACCTTAATGCTGGAGTGACCTTAACACACCTTGATGCTGGAGTGACCTTAACACACCTTAATGTTGGAGTGACCTTAACACACCATGATGCTGCAGTAACCTCAACATACCTTAATGCTATAGTGCCTTTAACACACCTTGATGCTGCAGTGATCTTAACACCTTGATGCTGCAGTGACCTTAACACACCTTGATGCTGCAGTGACCTTAACACACCTTAATGCTGCAGTGACTTTAACACACCTTGATGCTGAAGTGACCTTAACACCTTGATGCTGCAGTGACCTTAACACATCTTGATGCTGCAGTGACCTTAACACATCTTGATGCTGCAATGACCTTAACACATCTTGATGCTGCAGTGACCTTAGCACATCTTGACGAACGTCCGACGCGTCGGACGTACGTCGGTCGAGAGGACAAAAAACTTCGCTTTAAAAATGGGGTGAAATACGCCTTGCTTTTGTTTTTGTTTTCAGTGAGCGGCCGCCATCTTTACGCAAATTGGCGGGAAATTTCCGCGGGAAATCTCAGCTGATTCCCCGCCAAAAATCTGCCGGTTTAAAAAACAAAACAAAAACAGCGCGTAAAGCGCTGTGTGTATGGGGGGTGGGGGCGCATAACACAGGCGCAGTCTGCGCAAAGATGCGCCACTGCGCATCTTGGCGCAGAATTTAACAACCAGGTTGAGGGACTCAAGGTAGAGTGTGAGGCTTTGGTTGATCCTGTATTTACCTACCAGTCAACCAGCAAGCCAGTCAGTCAACCAGCCAATCAGTCAGTGAACCAGTCAGTCAACCAGCCAATCAGTCAGTGAACCAGTCAGTCAACCAGCCAATCAGTCAGTCAATCAGTCAGTCAACCAGCCAGTCAGTCAACCAGCCAGTCAGACAACCAGCCAGTCCACCAATCAACCAGCCAGTCAGACAACCAGCCAGTCAACCAGCCAATCAGTCAGTCAACCAGCCAGTCAGACAACCAGCCAGTCAACCAGCCAATCAGTCAACCAACTAGCCAGTCAGCATATTCATCCTGTGGATTGTAGAACATATGTTAACCCAGTTCACCCAGGGTTAACAGAACATTTGGAATTATATATACAGTTCACTTATCTGTTACAAGTAAATTTAGGAAATTTACTTAATATATCTGCTATCTTATTTTCATAATAAAATATATTGACATATCACATAGGTTATAATACTGTCTCTATACTATACTGTCTATCTCTGTATACTGTCTATCTCTATATTATACTGTCTAGGAGGAGGAGGAAGAACAGGAGGAGGAGGAAGAAGAACAGGAGGAGGAGGAAGAACAGGAGGAGGAGGAAGAACAGGAGGAGGAGGAAGAACAGGAGGAGGAGGAAGAACAGGAGGAGGAGGAAGAACAGGAGGAGGAGGAAGAACAGGAGGAGGAGGACGTCAACACTTCCCACAAAAATAGATATTTCTTATATTCCCCTCACTCCCTCACTCTCTCTCCCTTCACTCTTCCCCTCACTCTCTCTCCCTTCACTCTTCCCCTCACTCTCCTCTCCTCCTCACTCTTCCCCCTCACTCCTTCCCCTCACTCCTCTCCCTTCACTCTTCCCCTCACTCTCCCCTCACCCTCCCCTCACTCTCTCTCCCTTCACTCTTCCCCTCACTGCTCTCCCCTCTATATCTTACATGGAGTGTGACATCCTCCACTACATAATAATAATAATAATAATAATAACAATAATAATAATAATAATAATAATAATAATGATAACATCATACAGTAGTGTTGAAGGTGAGAGACAGTGAGACAGTTGAAGAGACAGGTCGTAATTTTTAACAAGGTCGTTTATGTTGATGGATGATTGTTGAGTCATTATGCAAGAGTACCTTGACTTGTGAGAGAGAGAGAGAGAGAGAGAGAGAGAGATGAGAGTGACGAGACAGTGAGAGAGACAGATAGAGAGAGAGAGAGAGAGAGAGAAGAGGAGGAGAGAGAGAGGAGAGAGAGAGAGAGAGAGAGGAGAGAGAGAGAGGAGAGAGAGAGAGAGAGAGAGAGAGAGAGAGAGAGAGAGAGAGAGAGAGAGGAGAGAGAGAGAGAGAAAGGATGATTCTTCTTGCCTTTTACCAATGATTACTTTTCTTGACTGTTGTGTCTCTGACTGTCTCTCAGTGTCTCAGTTAAAGCCAGCTCACCCTCGCTCTCTTGTACTGTCTCTCACAGTATTTACCTAGCTGTCTGTGGTGTAGTTGACGCGTGTTCAACCATTAACAACCTCGTTCAAGATGACTAATTACCCGGTCATTAGCCAAAACCCCCAACCACTACCAACCCCTCTTCACCCACAACAACCCTCAACCCCTACCCGCCACCCATCCCTTACCACCCCAGCCCCACAACCACCCCACCACCCTC
>WNWK01041850.1:0-16258 GCA_009830355.1 Cherax destructor | reverse complement strand
GTGACGGGCGGCCGTACCTCTGGCACCCTGGTTTACTTCTGGCACCCTGTTTACTTCTGGCTCCCTGGTAAACCTCGCACCGGTTTAACATCTGGGTTTTTATGCACTTATGGTTCACTCTACTGGGTTTATTTTTTATTTTTTTCTACACCACAACACTGCTGTTTTTTCTATGATGACTGGAAGATATACGGACTTATGTTGAAATCGTTCACTGATAACTCACAACTCGACACTGATGGATGGTGAATGCGTATATTGAGTAAGTGAGGAAGGAGGTAGGCCCAGCACCTCTGTCCAGTTCTAAGCCTATGACGAGAATGAGAGAGAGGCCTCTCTCGGCGCGCACACATGTGCGGGCCTCTGACGTCACAAGTAACAAAGGGATCAGACATATAACATAGCTTTTATTACTTATAATACACTACATAAGTGTATCAATATGCTTCAGTACATATTACTGACAAATGCACCTTACTCCACATTCCACAAATCTCCTTAATGTCTGAAGAAGGTACCTTACATCTCTCTCCCTCCTCCAGTGAAGCAATTTCCTGAGATCTGCTTTGATGGTGTTTCAGCTCAAGCTCTTGCAGCTCTTCAGTAGTTAGATCTTCATTGTGGTCCTCCACCAACTCTTCCACATCCTGGCTACTCACATCCAACCCCATGCAATTCCCCAATGACACAGTACTTTCCACAACTTCCATAGGCTCCTCAGGGTCAGGCCCAAACCCTTCAAAATCCCTCTCTTGGACACAATCTGGCCACAACTTTCTCCAAGCAGAGTTCATTGTCCTGGAAATCACTCCCTGCCAAGCTTTATCTATAAGGCCTATGCAATGGAAGACATTGAAGTGATCCTTCCAGAACTCTTTTAGGGTCAATTCAGAGTCATTGGTCACATCAAAGCACCTTTGAAACATTGCTTTGGTGTACAGTTTTTTGAAGTTTGCAATGACCTGCTGGTCAATGGGCTGGATGAGAGGAGTGGTGTTAGGAGGCAACAACTTCACTGTTACAAATTTGAAATCCTTAGACATTTGGTCTTCCAAGTCTTGAGGAAGAGCAGGAGCATTGTCCATTACCAGGAGGTACTTAAGTGGCAATTTATTGTTCAATAGATATTTCTTCACACTGGGGCAAAACACTTGATTAAACCATTCCAGGAAAATTTCCCTAGTGACACATGCCTTAGCATTAGACTTCCACATCACACACAATTTACTCATGTCAACACTGTATTTCTTGAACACTCTGGGAGTTTCAGAGTGATACACCAGCAAAGGCTTCACTTTGAAATCCCCACTAGCGTTGCCACACAATATTAGAGTTAGCCTGTCTTTCATAGGCTTGTGTCCTGGCATTGCCTTTTCCTCCTGTGTGATGTAGGTCCTCCTTGGCATTTTCTTCCAAAAGAGGCCTGTTTCGTCACAATTAAACACTTGTTGGGGTTTAAATTCTTTTGCCTCTACATATTCTTTAAAGTCACGCACAAATTTTTCAGCCCCATGTTTATCTGAACTGGCACCCTCACCATGCGTTACAACACAGTGTATGCCACTTCGCTTCTTGAAGTTTTCGAACCAGCCTTTGCTGGCCTTAAATTCATCAACATCAACACTTGTTTCAGTCATTTTCTTGACAAGATCAGCATGCAGCTCCCTTGCTTTTTCACATATGATGGATTGCACAACACTATCACCCGCTAGCAGTTTTTTATTTATCCACAACAACAACAATTTCTCCATATTTTCAATTGTTTGTAATCTCTGTTTCGTTATCATATTCACCCCTTTCGCAACATTAACTTCCGTGATTTCTTTTCTCTTCGCCACAATGGAACTGATGGTTGATGAGGCCTTCTTGTATATCCTTGCGAGCTCGGCAATACGTACACCACTATCATATTTTTCTATTATTTCTTTCTTCATTTCTATGGTGTTCCTCACTTTCTTTACCAAAGAACTGGCACTAGGAGCTTTCTTTTGGGCCCATGGTAGCTTATTTAGTAGTCACACACAATAATCAAGGGCCAAAAACAATGAATTGTTAATAAATGTTTTGTATGAACTCCTGGGGTGATGTTCACTCAAGCATAAACAATGCTAGACTGCGTGGGATGTGCGTGTGTGGCGGTCTACGGCCTTTGTATGTGCTCGGCACTGGTGGACAGGTTCCGTACCATCGGCGAAAACTGAGACAATTTTTCCACGGAAAAAGTGAACGAAAACCAAAATCGGCGAAAACTGAGACAAACGAAAACCAAAGGTTGACTGTATTAGATTCGAGATAACACAACAGCCAGCGTATTTTCTTTGCCAGAGATGTGCTTAACCCTTTGGGGGTCGGTGCCGTACTAGTACGCGTAAATTCTAGCGGCCTCAAATTAAGCGGGAAACGGCTGGTAGGCCTACATATGAAAGAATGGGTCTGTGTGGTCAGTGTGCGCAGTATAAAAAAAATCCTGCACCACACACTGCATAATGAGAAAAAAACTCTGACCGTTTTTTTTGTTTTAAACAGCGACTTTGCAGTCTATTTTCGTATGGTATTTATTGATGTATTCTCATTTTCTTGGTCTCATTTGATAGAATGGAAGATATATTACAGAAATAGAGATGATTTTGATTGGTTTGTCAATGACAAGTACCTTGAAATTGAGCTCAAAGTAGCGAAAATGTTCGATTTTAGCAGATGTTCAAGAGTAAACAAATCACACCATGTGTCCAATACACATCAACTGGCGAGTCTAATTTTCTTGCACAAGTGCGCTGATATTATTTATACCATATTTACAATGATGCACTTGTATACATAACAGTAAATCTTCTATTGTTTGTGAGAATAAAAATTCAAAATGGAAAGCAAAAGTAATGTAAGAGGGGCCTGGAGACATGACTAATGAACAGAGAAGATGTTATTTTAGTGCCAGGAATGTCTGCCTTGTTTATTCTGGACCCTATTTTGAAATTGGCATCTTTTGAAATTTGTGTGAAATTGGCCAAATTGCCATTTTCTGACCACTATTTTGGGTAGTTGAAATTGGTAAATAGGCAGTTTCTTGTACTCAATCGATAGAATAAATGGAGTTCTAGCGAAATAGCTATGATTTTAGTGGAATGGAACATTGGAATTGGCCAAAAATAGGGCTCAAAGTAGGCAAAATTGCCGATGCGCAAACATCTTCGAGATCGATAACTTCGCGAGAGCATAATTCCATAAGTTTTCATTCAAATTTCATACTTTTGGTGTCACTATGATCGTAAAAATATTCTCTATCATTTCATTAGAAAACATTATTATTTTTTTTTCCAAAACATTTTCGACCCTGAGAACGTGTTTCCGAGAAGGCCTGTCGACCCCCAAAGGGTTAATGTCCTGATGGATCAGTCTCTGGAATGATGCAGGCATGTTTTTCATTCCGAAGGGTGCCACTGTACAGTGGACCCTCGGTTAACGAAATTAATCCGTTCCAGGAGCTATTACTTAATCTGAATCTTTCGTAATCCGAACCCCTATTTCCCATAAGAAATAATGTAAATACAATTAATCCGTTCCAGACATCCAAAAACATTCACAAAAAATACATTTTTTAAAGAATAACTATAGTTTTACGTACAGAAAACACACACAAATACAGTGGACCCTGGTTAACGGCTGGCTCCAAACACTAACATTTATGTAAGTGTATTTTTTTAAGTGCTTTTGTAAGTGTATGTTTGGGGGTCCAAAAAGACTACTCTAATTTACATTATTCCTTAAGTTAATAAATTCGTTCGGTAACAGCACTTGAACAGCATTCTGGAACGAATTCTGGCAGTTAACCGGGGGTCCACTGTACTACATACAATATTAAATTTATAAATAAATATTGAAATAAACATTTAAAATAACATTTACTTACCTTTATTGAAAAGACTTGCTGGCATCTGGAAGATAGGGAGGAGGACAGGGGGAGGGGTTAGTGATTGGAAGGGGAATCCCCACTCCTGCATGCCTGCTGCACTCCCTGCATGCCTGCTACACTCCCTGCATGCCTGCTACACTCCCTGCATGTTTGCTACACTCCCTGCATGCCTGCTACACTCCCTGCATGCCTGCTACACTCCCTGCATGTCTGCTACACTCCCTGCATGCCTGCTACACTCCCTGCATGCCTGCTACACTCCCTGCATGCCTGCTACACTCCCTGCATGCCTGCTACACTCCCTGCATGCCTGCTACACTCCCTGCATGCCTGCTACACTCCCTGCATGCCTGCTGCACCCCCTGCATGCCTGCTGCACTCCCTGCATGCCTGCTGCACTCCCTGCATGCCTGCTGCACTCCCTGCATGCCTGCTGCACTCCCTGCATGCCTGATGCACTCCCTGCATGCCTGCTGCACTCCCTGCATGCCTGCTGCACTCCCTGCATGCCTGCTGCACTCCCTGCATGCCTGCTACACTCCCTGCATGCCTGCTAAACTCCCTGCATGCCTGCTACACTCCCTGCATGCCTGCTACACTCCCTGCATGCCTGCTACACTACCTGCATGCCTGCTACACTCCCTGCATGCCTGCTGCACTCCCTGCATGCCTGCTACACTCCCTGCATGCCTGCTGCACTCCCTGCATGCCTGCTGCACTCCCTGCATGCCTGCTACACTCCCTGCATGCCTGCTGCACTCCCTGCATGCCTGCTACACTCCCTGCATGCCTGCTACCACTGGGGTGCCACTAGGAAGCTTCTTTGGACCCATGGTGACTTATTTCACAGTGACAATCACTAAACCACCAAAAAAGACACCAAATGTATTGTGAATGTTTGAAAGAGCATGCTGGGTAATGTTCTCTCAATGGTAAACAACGCTACACTGGCGTCTTGCGCAGGCCAGGTGCGGAGCAGGCGGACACGTCTAATACGTTTCGCTAACCGAGCTTTTTTCGCTATCCGATTGCGAAAAAAGCTTTCAGTAACCGATTTTTTCGTTAACTAAACTTTTCGTTAACCGAGGGTTCACTGTACAGTGGTACCTCGAGTTACGATATTTTTTCGTTCGAGAATGCTGTTCAAGTGCCATTACCAAACGAATTTATCCCCATAAGGAATAATGTAAAATAGACTAGTCCTTTTACACCCCCAAAAATATACCTACAAAAGCATTTAAAAAAATAAAACTTACATAAAAGGGCGATTTTGGGGACCATCGTAACTCGAGGTACCACTGTATATTGATAATGACCTCCTGGAATTACGAAGGCAGGGATTTCCTTCGCCTTATCTGTTAAAGGTACTTGATAGTAACCTTTAAGGAAATCTAATTTGGATACAAAAGTAGCCTTACCCACAAAGTCGATTACGTCATCCAGACGTGGCAGAGGATAAGCATCTGTAATTGTGACCTCATTCACCTTATGGTAGTCTGTACACATTCGAAATCCTCCATCAACAAGGATGCACGGTGAAGCCCACGGACTAGATGACTCCTCCACTAACCCATGCTCTGAAATTCTACCTCCTGCTGAAGTAGCCTCTGTTTTTCAGGATTAGCTCTGTAGGGGGAGAGTTTAACCCTTTGGGGGTCCAAGGACCCTCTCCAAAACTCGTTCTCAGGGTCCAAGAGTTAAAAAAAAAAAAATTTCTTATGAAATGATAGAGAATCATTTTCCAATCATAACGCCACAAAAATTATGAAATTTGATTGAAAACTAACGGAATTAAGCTTTTGCAAAATTAGCAGTATCAATGACATTTACGCATCGGCGATTTCGCCCACTTTGAGCCCTATTTTCGGCAAATTCCAATGTTTCAGTCTACTAAACTTATAGCTATTTCGCTAGAACTCCATTTCTTCTATCGATTGAATACAAGAAACCGCCTATTTACCAATTTCAACTACCCAAAATAGTGGTCAGAAAATGGCAATTTGGCCAATTTCACACAAATTTCAAACGATGCCAATTTCAAAATAGGGTCCATAATAAATAAGGCAGACATTCCTAGCACTAAAATAACATCTTCTCTGTTCATTAGTCAAGTCTCCAGGCCCCTCTTACATTACTTTTGCTTTCCATTTTGAATTTTTATTCTCACAAAAAATAGAAGATTTACTGTTATGTATATAACTGCATCATTGTAAAAAATGATATAAATAATATCAGCACACTTGTGCAAGAATATTAGACTCTCCAGTTGATGTGTATTGGACGCATGGTGTGATTTGTTTACTCTTGAACATCGGCGAAAATCGAACATTTTCGCTACTTTGCGCTCAGTTTCAAGGTACTTGTCATCATGAAACCAGTCAAAATGATCTCTATTTCTGTAATATATCATCTATTCTATAAAATGAGTCTAAGAAAATGAGAATACAAGCATAAATACCATACAAAAATAGACTGCAAAGTCGCTGTTTTAAACCAAAAACATGGTCAGTTTTTTTCCCCTCATTATGCACTGTGTGGTGCAGGATTTTTTTTGTACTGCGCACACTGACTGCACAGGCCCATTCTATCACATCTAGGCCTAACAGCCTGTTTCTGCTTGATTTGAGGGCGCTAGAATTTAGGCGTACTAGTACGACCATAACCCCAGGGCGTAAGCCGTACTAGTACGACCGAAACCCCGAAAGGGTTAATAGGTTTAGAGTTTCCAACATTTACGTCATGATATCCTAGAGTACATTTTTTCGGCACATCCGAAAAAATACCAGGATAAGACTGTAAGAGCGCAGTTAAACTTGTTACTTGATTCTTAGACAGACCCAACATTAAAGGGCTAGGGTCCTTGAGGAGGACCAAATTGGGAAGCTTCACATTGATCTCAGAAATAGAGTGCAAAGAGTCAGGGTCATCAGAGTCATTACTGGAACTTTATCTGTTGTATTAAAGGCTTTAATTTGATTAATGTGGTAGGTTTTATTTTTTGAGGTCTTGTCAAGAGGAGATACCACATAATTTCCCAGTAAAAGTGGGCCTTAGACAAGGATGTGTGATGTCACCGTGGTTGTTCAATATATTTATAGATGGGGTTGTAAGAGAAGTGAATGCGAGGGTCTTGGCAAGAGGTGTTGGGCTAAAAGATAAAGAAGCAAATACAAAGTGGGAGTTGTCACAGTTGCTTTTTGCTGATGACACTGTGCTTTTGGGAGATTCTGAAGAGAAGCTGCAGAGGTTGGTGGATGAATTTGGTAGGGTGTGTAAAGAAGAAAATTGAAAGTGAATATAGGAAAGAGTAAGGTGATGAGGATAACAAAAAGAATAGGTGACGAAAGATTGGATATCAGATTGGAGGGAGAGAGTATGGAGGAGGTGAATGTATTCAGATATTTGGGAGTGGACATGTCGGCGGATGGGTCTATGAAGGATGAGGTGAATCATAGAATTGATGAGGGGAAAAGGGTGAGTGGAGCACTTCGGAGTCTGTGGAGACAAAGAACCTTGTCCATGGAAGTAAAGAGGGAATGTATGAGAGTATAGTTATACCAACGCTCTTATATGGGTGTGAAGCATGGGTGATGAATGTTGCAACGAGGAGAAGGCTGGAGGCAGTGGAGATGTCATGTCTGAGGTCAATGTGTGGTGTGAATATAATGCAGAGAATTCGGAGTTTGGAAATTAGAGGAGGTGCGGGATTACCAAAACGATTGTCCAGAGAGCTGAGGAGGGGTTGTTGAGGTGGTTTGGACATGTAGAGAGAATGGAACGAGACAGAGTGACTTCGAGAGTGTATAAATCTGTAGTGGAGGGAAGGCGGGGTAGGGGTCGGCCTAGGAAAGGTTGGAGGGAGGGGGTAAAGGAAGTTTTGTGTGCGAGGGCTTGGACTTCCAGCAAGCATGTGTGAGCGTATTTGATAGGAGTGAATGGAGGCATATGGTTTTTAATACTTGACGTGCTGTTGGAGTGTGAGCAAAGTAACATTTATGAAGGGATTCAGGGAAACCGGCAGGCCGGACTTGAGTTCTGGAGATGGGAAGTACAGTGCCGGCACTCTAAAGGAGGGGTGTTAATGTTGCAGTTTTATAACTGTAGTGTAAAGCACCCTTCTGGCAAGACAGTGATGGAGTGAATGATGATGAAAGTTTTTCTTTTTCGGGCCACCCTGCCTTGGTGGGAATCGGCCGATGTGTTAATAATAAAAAAATAAAAAATTTACTTACAATTTGCATGGGTCCCGTAAATCTAGCTTTCAAGGTGTGGCCAGGTATAGGCTCCTGTACCAACACCTCCTTATCTCCTGAATGGAAGGAGCGAAACTTTGAATTTCTGTCATACCTCTGTTTCATCGTATTTTGAGCTGCCTTTAAGTTAGCCTTAGCCAACTGACGTGCCACCTGCAACCTTGAAGAAGGGTTGTAGAGGGTTGTGGAGGGGTCTTCTCCCATCCATCCTTCCTTGAGCACCCATAGAGGACCTCGTACATTGTGCCCAAAGATCAGCTCAAATGGACTGTACCCTGTAGACTCTTGCACAGTTTCTCTCATTGCGAACAGCAACAGAGGAAGTGATTCATCCCAGTCTGTAGGAAAATGCATGCAAAACGTTCTCATCATTGTTTTTAACGTCTGATGGAATCTTTCCAAGGCGCCTTGGGACTGAGGATGATAGGCAGTGGATAGGTTATGAACTATTCCCAGCGTAGTTAATGCTTCCCTAAATGCTTTGGCAGTGAAATTAGTGCCTTGATCACTTTGAATAGATTTAGGAATTCCAAAGCAAGAGATAAACTTAGTTAAGGCTTTAAGAATTGTTTTGGTGTTTATACTGCGCATAGGAACTGCCTCTGGATATCTAGTTACTCTATCCATAATTGTAAATAAATATTGATTTCCAGACTTAGACTTAAGTAGTGGACCTACACAATCTTTTATTAATTCTGAAAAAGGTTCTCCATTAGCGGGAATGGGATGGAGAAGTGCAGGTTTAATAGGGTGTCCAGGTTTCCCTACCTGCTGACATTCTAGACAACAGCGGATATGATTCTTTACATCTTGACTTAACTTTGGCCAAAAGAATTCTTTTAATATTCTATACATAGTTTTGGTAATTCTCATATGGCCTCCTAAGGAAGAGTTATGGGATATATTTAATATTTGGGATCTAAATTTTTTGGGAACTAGTAATCTATCTGTCTGCTGTCTTCCCTCTACCTCCTTACCAGTTTCAGTGCAGACTAAATAATCATTTTTAATTTTATATTAGACTGGGTGATCTGAAGTGGATTTACCCATGTGAAATTCAATGAAGGGTCTTTTCGTTGTTCCTCCCGAAAGGACAGTCCCTCGGGCATGGAAACAGAGACATCTGGCAATCCTGCAACCCTGGAATAGGAAGGCTTGATCTGGGTCTGTTCACTAAATTTACGAGGCCCTGGCCAGTTTTCCTCGTAAAACAAATTGGCTAGTCCAAGATCAGAGTCGTCCAAGGACAAGTTAACATTCTCATCAGACATCCCTTGGGATTTTGCCCGAGTTATGGCCAACATCGGGGAAGAATTAGTCATTATTGGTTCAGTACATTTAGTAGACTCAATGTTATTACCCAGTAATAACACGGCATCTTTCATAGGAAATCCATCAGAAACACCTACAGTCAAATACCCAGTGTAGTATTTACTCTGCACATATATTTTATGTAAAGGGACAGAAAATACTGCTCCTCCAAAAGCTTCTAACAGAACTGAGGACTGCAAAGAGGTTTGTTCAGAAAGGGGAAATACTCCCTCTCTTATAAGTGAGCAATATGCTCCAGTATCCCTAAAGGTTCTAACTTCAGTTTTCTTTGAATGTTCCTGAAGGGATATGTGACATGTGCTATAGTAGGTGGCCATCCCCTTCTCTACTTCTTTCTGAGTCATATTACTAGGGACATTATAAATTTTCCCTAATGGTTGGGGGTTATTTGGGCAATTGGGCCTGATGTGGCTGGGTTTATTACAAAGAAAGCATACAACCTCAGCTTTAACTTTGGCTCCTCGCTGATTTTGTGGCTTATGCCACTCTGGATACTGCCGCCTTGAATCACCATGTTGAGTAGTTTGAGGTCGCTCACCAGGTTGACCATGAGTGAAGTAACATTGCTCGCCAGGTGATTTAGTTGGCTGCCGTCGAGATTCACCTTCATCTTGACATTTCGTTCTCCACTCAGGAACTCTTCTTTGACGATCTCTGTTCATGCCAGGCTGTTGAGGAAAGAGATAAGACCGCTCGGACAAGGAGCGGTTAGTTTCAAAAGTATCAGCCAACCTGGCTGCTTCCAATGCAGTAGCCAATGAGTGATCTTGAAGAAAGACTCGAACCTCTGGACCAACAGACTCCAGCAGGTTGTCCACCAAGATAAGCTGCACCAGATTATCAAAATCAGCGACACCACTTGCCTTGTACCACTTTGTAAAAGCCCTGGTCTGCTGTCTTACAAAATCAACGTAAGACTGACCCAGCTGCCGTTTGCCTAGTTTGAATTCTTTCCTATACTTGGCAGGAATACATTGATAAGCCCCAAGAACAGTGGTCTTTACAGTACGATAGTTACTAAACTTGTGGTTGTTTAGTATAGACGTAAACTCCTGTGCCTTACCAAACAACGCAGTATGCACCAATGCTGCCCAATGAACCTCTGGCCACCCTGAAGCTCGAGCCTGGTTTTCAAATGCTTGAAAACTGTTCAGGCTCTGCTTCAACAAAACAAGGAACAAACTGTACTGCCCTTTGCAAACTGAAGTCATCTACAGTCTGTTTGTATTGCCTCCTCTCCTTCTCTCTATCAAACACCTCCTTAGCAAATACATGCTGCTCTTTAGTTTGTTCAAGATTGAGTCTGGCTAACTCAAGTGCCAATGAAGCGGACTCTCCTGTAGACAAACCCACACCTGTGGCTTCAGGAGTTTTGTCTCTCCATTATTTTGCAGATACCTTAATGGGGATCTATGATTAACAGCTCCTGTAGAGGGAGAAACGTTAGTCTGATATGCCATAGTTTCAGTTTGTAGTTTAGTCTTTATAATATCACGCAGCTTGAAGCCGTGAGGGTGCGTTGATAGTCAATACCAATAGAACGAGCAATTCGCCAACAACGCTGTAGAGAGAATTTGGACAAGTTTTGGAGAGTGAACTCACACTAATTGCCTGACTTGGATAGGTGGCATTAACCCCAACGTAACACGCTGTTTGCAAACGCTCAAGCCGCTATGCACCGTACGATTGCAGAATACTCACACGATAGCAAGGCTGACACGAAATAGCAAAACCAACTGTAGAATACGCACACACACAATAGCAAGGCTGACACGCAATAGCAAAGCCAACTGCAGAATACTCACAATAGCAAGGCTGACCATAGCGAAGCGAATGCAAAGATGACACACAAAATTCGTGAAGCATTGGCAAAGCTTACGCAGTGCCAGATAGCAAGCTATCTAAATGATACAAGACTAGCTCCTGCTCCAGCTTCAACTCTAGGCTCAGCTCCTGCTCTAAGTCCAGCTCCAGCTCCCGGATAGGCCCCCATATTACAACCTCAGGTTCTCAAGGCCTGTTATCCTGAGTGTAAAAGGGAGCTTGGAGCAAAGAAAACACCGTAGAAAAGCTTTGAATTGTATTTTCCTTCATCAAGTATTTATATAGCTTTATACAACTATGTACACTATATACAATAGAGTGGTATTAGTGCACGCCACTGAAGTCAAGGCAAAACAGGAGCCAAGAGACAGAGACAACAGTGCAGCAACAGCACAGAGTGGGAATGACAATGGTAATCATGTGAGTGGAATCCACGTCACCTTTACCATTGCCAGATCCACATTATGATTGGCTGAACCAAGGTGCTGATCTGATAATGGGGCCCCAATCACCAAATCCTTAGCAACATGGTTCGCTGGTTGGCGAGGCAGCCTATATGGGTGTGTTAACATGCTCCGAATAAGGTGACGTACTCTTTGCATGCAACAGGTGGTGACCACAAAGATGTAAACAATTACAGGCCAATATCAAACTTACCGTTGCTATCCAAGAGATTATATTCCATTATAACAGTTCAAAGCATCCTCAACCCCTGCCAATTTGGCTTCAGGATAAGCAAAAGCACAAACGACACAATTGTAAAATGCTAGACCTGCTTTACACAGCACTTGAGAAAAATGAATATCTATTAGGACTTTATCGACCTAAGGAAAGCTTTTGATACAGTAGACCACAGCATCCTACTCCACAAACTTGATCATTATGGCATAATAGGCCATGCACTTATATTACAAATCCTACCTTACTAACAGGCAGCAATATGTCTCTATTAAGGACACAACCTCATCAATAAGACCACTGGATACTGGAGTACCACAGGGAAGTGTCCTTCGTCCCCTGCTCTTCCTCTTATACATTAATGATCTTCCTAATGTATCACAACACCTTAAACCTATTCTCTTTGCTGACAATATGACTTATGTCATCTCTCACCCTAATCCTACCTCACTCAACACTAATGTTAACGAAGAACTAGTAAAAAACATCAACCTGGATGACTAGTGATAAACTTACACTTTAATATTGACAAAACCTTATACGTACATTCTGTTTGGGAACAGAACAGGTGTTGCCCAGCTGAACATAACGATTGACAACACTTATTGGTAAACATGAGGAGGGCAAATTCCTGGGCCTGCACCTTGACAGCAACATGAAATTCAACACCCATATCCCACAAATAAAAAAAGTATCCAAAACAGTTGGGATCCTCTCCAAGATACGTTACTACGTACCACAGTCAGCCATACTCACACTATACTATTCACTCATCTATCCCTACCTCACCTATTCTATTTGTGCCTGGGGATCAACAGCAGCCAATATAACCCAACAGAAAGCCGCAGTAAGAATTATCAAGCAATCCAATGCAAGACAACACCCCCCCTCACTCTTCAAAGACCTAAACCTACTCACCGTACAGAACATTCACACCTACTATTGTGCAGCCTACATTTACAGAACCATAAATTCTAATATTAACCCTGAACTAAAACACTCTTGGTAGTTGCAATAGGACACATTGACACAATACAGATACAAAAATCTCTGACATTCCCGTGTCTGGCTAAACCTCTACAAAAAATTTGATGTACATAAAAGGGCCTAAAATCTGGAACACCCTGCCTGAAAACTTTAGAACTGCAGACTCAGCCACCATTTTCAAAACTACCATTAAAAAACATCTCATCTCCCTAACACACCCCATCATCAAATGAAAACCACCTAATTCTCTTTTTGTATCATGAACACATTCAAAAAAATATAGTCTTACTCTCGTTATCTGTAATTACCCACAATTTACACTTACACCCATCCAAATGGCTGTAAACATAAAATTCCTAATACAGTGGGACCCCAAAATCGGCCATAATCTGTTCCAGGAGCTAGGTCTAAATCGAACTGGCGATTTCTGAACCATTATTTCCTATAAGAAATAATGTAAATTCAATTAATCCGTTCCACCCAAAAATATTCACCAAAAATTTATTTTTTTAATGAATAAATACTATAGTTTTACATACAGAAAATAATGAGAAATAAATATAAAGCACTAATTTTAATGGATAAATGAACAGTTAAATCAGTTTTACCTTTATTGAAGACTCTTGTTGGTGTATGAGAGGGGCAGGAGAGTTTGTTTGGAGGCAGGACAAGATAGTCCTTCAATATGACAATAATATCAACTCTACAGCATATTTATCTAGCACAATTCATCTAATATGACATAATAAACAATATTAATAACATAGAAACATGATATATACTCTAGAATGAATAAAACATATCATTACGAATGTGAGGACTGGTGGTAGTGTGTTGTTGTTGGGTTTATAAGGGCCACTGACCATAAGCCATACATATAGTGGTGGTGGGTGGCAGCAGAAGGCTCCAACACTATTCACACAAACAATGTACATAATTTATAAATAAGAAATATTCACACTTACCTTGGAGGAGTTGGTGGCAGAGGGCGGCGTTCTTGTCAGTGCCCCTATATTCCTCAAACAACAATGTAAGAGTTAAGTTTCGTGTCGTCATTTTCTATCGCTTAATCGCTTAACTTACTTGCTACACTGTTAATGCTACACTTTATCACTGGCTGGTGCTATAGCCTTTATCGACTTGTGCTGCTTTAGAATCGTACATATCGTAGAATCACTGAAGAAGGCACATTCTTCCCTCTCTTCCTCCTCCACTTTGGTACTTTGCTACAATTTCTTTCTTCAATTCTTTCGTGTTTGTCACTTTCTTTACCAAAGGGCTGCCACTATGAAGTTTCTTTGGGCCCATGGTGGCTTATTTCACAGTCACAATCAATAAAGAAGTACTAAACACAATGAATTTATTGTGATAAACAAAGCTAGACTGGCTCATGACGCCTGTGCAACGAGGTGCACAAGCGCAGGGCAAGCAGGCAGACAGGTCTGGTACGCGGGCTGATAATCGGGGAATGGCCAATAATTGGGCCGAAAAAAACTATCAATTTCCAAGCAGGCCGATAATCAGACCGGCCGATTTGTGGGCTCCCACTGTATAACTATTGCCTATTAAATCTTAAGTTAGTCCTAATTTTGCCCAAGATACTCTTCCAGTATATGAGCTTGAATAGAAACAGTGTATCATGCCAAGACAAATCCAATCCCATCACTAAATCTACCATTTGTAATATTATTATATGATTTGTACTAACTATTTTAAATCTAATTAGGTATGTATCTAATTATGTATGTATCTAATAATGTATGTTCAAATGTACTGCTCCATAACCTATATCAATATAGAGTAAAAATTAGTATTAGTATGCCGAAATGCCTAGGCATGCTAGTGGCCTTCTATGTAATTAACCCTTTGACTGTCGCAACCCGTAATCCTGAGTGCTCTTCTGTTGTCGCAAAATTTAAAAAAAAAAATCTTATGAAATGATAGAGAATCTTTTCTCGATGGTAATGACACCAAAAGTATGAAATTTGATGGAAAACATACGGAATTACGCTCTCGCGAAGTTAGTGATCTCGGCGATATATACGCATCGGCAATTTTGCCGACTTTGAGCCTATTTTCGGCCAATTCCATTGTTCCAGTCGACCAAACTCATAGCTATTTCTTTAGAACTCCATTTGTTCTATCGATTGAGTACAAGAAACCACCAATTTACCGATTTCAACTACCCAATAAAGTGGTCAGAAATTGGCAATTTGGCCAATTTCATGCAAAATAAAAAGTTGTCAAATTCAAAATAGGGTCCAGAATAAACAATGCAGACATTCCTGGCACTAAAATAAGATGTTATCTGTTCATTAGTCACGTCTTTAGGCCCCTCTTATATTACTCCTGCTTTTTATTTTTATTTTTTATTCACACAAAAAATAGAAGATTTACAGTTATGCAGACTATTGCATTATTGTAAAAATGGTATAAATAATATCAGTGCACTTGTGAAAGAATATTAGACTCGCCAATTGATGTGTATTGGACGCGTGGCATGATTTGTTTACTCTGAACATTGGCAAAATCAAACATTTGCCCTAATTTGAGCTCAATTTCAAGGTCGTTTTCATCATGAAACTAATCAAAATCATCTATATTTCTGTAGTATGTTTTCCATTCTATCAAATGAGACCATAAAAAAGAGAATACAACCATAAATACTATACGAAAATACACCTCAAAGACGACGTTTTAATCCAAAAAAAACGGTCGGAGTTTTTTTTCTCATGCACTGCGTGCTGCAGGATTTTTTTTATACAGCGCACACTGACCCCACACACCCATTCTCTCATATGTGGACCTACCAGCTTTCTCCCGCTTCATTTGAAGCCGCTAGAATATGTGAGTATATATACAGTGGTACCTCGGTTAACGATTGTCCCCAAACTCGCCCTTTTATGCAAGTTTATTTTTTTAAATGCTTTTGTAAGTGTATTTTTGGGGGTCTAAAAGGACTAGCCTATTTTACATTATTCTTTATGGGGATAAATTCGTTTGATAATGGCACTTGAACAGCATTCTGAAACGAAAATATTTGTTAACCGAGGTACCACTGTACGTCGAAACAGTGGCTCGTAAGACGTATATATACGACGAAACAGTCAAAGGGTTAATATTTTACAACATGCAAGCCACACATTGTAAGCTTTACAAGGAAATAAACATTTTGATTTTGATGTCTGACAGGGAGACTTTTGAACAGGTATTACAAAAGTTGCAGAATTGTCACATCTGCACAAGTGGAAACATACAGCTGTGACTGAAATGT
>WNWK01041849.1:0-16258 GCA_009830355.1 Cherax destructor | reverse complement strand
AGGCAGACAGGGAGGGCACAAGAAAGTGGTGGAGGGGTAATAATGGAGGTAGTAGTAGTAGTGGTAGTAGTAGTAGTGGAGTCAGTCATATTCTAGGAAAGGAGCACTGCAATGAAGCTGGTGGCCCGCATAGGGTAAGGACAAGAACACAGAGGGGGAAAAATGAAAATAAAAATAAAATAAAGAAAGACAAAAACAAGGCAAAAGAAAAGAAAGAAAACCCAGAGGAGAAAGGAGAAAGAGGAGAAGGGGGAAGAGACAGAAGGGGAAGGAATCAGGTTAAGTCACGGGTGTTGTGAAGTTTGGAGCATTTAACAATGTAATGGGAGAGGAAAACATCTACAGATACAAAGCCAGGGCTAAGATTCATACAGGGAAAGTTGTGTATAAGGGAGGATTCAACCACACGGCGACTGTGAAAGTTGGACGTAGGGTAGACAGTTTTAGCAGAAGACCAATCAATAGGATGACTGTGATCTCTGACATGTCAGAAAAGAGCATTATTAATGTCGGCAAGCCTAACACTATTTTTGTGCTCCCTAAGTCTGTCAGAAAGAGATTGGCCAGTTTCTCCAAAGTACTGAAGAGGACAGGAGGAGCAAGTAAATGGTCCAAGTCGGACTGAAACGTCGTCGTAAGCTCCTCTCTTTTATATGTGCGGGTTGTGTGTGTATTCTGGAAAGAATTATTGATGAAATCCGGGGGTCCACTGTATATGTGTATTTTACTTTTTTATTGTTTTTAATACCTAGTTCTATTGCTAACTTAGTATATTAGTGTAAACTTGTTGTCTAGCATTCATATGCATTTATAAGTGGAAAAAAGGGCGTTCCACTTTACGGTGATTTACGCTTTATGACGGTAGCCTGGAACCTAACCTGCCATATAAGTGGGGTCCTACTGTAAATATTATCTCCAATATCCTCCCATTTTAGCCCTGATGATGCAAAGAATATGACAAGACTGCACATACTGCCCAGAATGCAGGAAACAGCTAATTTAGTCTCATTCATTAGTTAGGCCTGTGACTCCCATGGTGAAAACAATTCATATACATTAGACCGCCATTCAGCACAAGATTATGTTACACGTTACGGGTATTGCACGATTGAAGAATTGCGGCACATTATTATCTAACACACGTAAAAATGATATTACACGGTTCACGGGAGTGGAAAAATTTTTGAACGCACAGTAGCCCGCGGTGGGTTAAACCATTGAGTCAGTGGGGGTCCTACTGAGGGTGGCTATGAGCCACATCAAGTGCTTAATGCTGACAAGAGAAGTGTTTTCTGGAAGAAAATGCCAACACGAACTTATATCAGTCAGCAAGAGAAAAGTGCACCAGGCTTCAAGACAGCAAAGGATCGCTTCACCTTGCTCCTTTGCGGTAATGCATCAGGTGATTTCAAGTGTAAGCCCAATCCTCGTGCTTAGAGGAAAAGGGAATTTGTTTTTCCTTCCCACAAACTGTAAGTTTATTCAGATACACAGGGCCAGGAGCTGAGTCTCGACCCCTGCAACCACAATTAGGTAAGTACAGTTACATTGATTATCATACATAGCAGCATATGTGTAGAGAACCTAGGATAACCCAAAAAAAGTCAGACAATTGAAATACTAAGTCACTCTGACTTTTTTGGGTTATCCTAGGTTTCTCACATATGCTGCTATGTGATAATCTTCGAACTGTATCTGTGTATACCTGAATAAACTTACTTACAGTTTGCGGGAAGGAAAAACAAATAACCATTCCCACAAGCAGTCTTGTTGTTGTGGTTCAGCAGACACCACCCGCCTTCCCCAGCCACCCCGGACCCCACCATCCTAGCATTCGTACGTATTTCATAGTAAGTAAGTAAGTAAGTTTATTCAGGGATATACAAATACATTTACATACATTATCATACATAGCAGCATATGTGTAGATAACCTAGGATAACCCAAAAAAGTCAGACAGAGTGACTTATTTCCATTGGGGTCCTTTTTATACTTTAATATTTTACATTGTAGGATATATATGTTATTATATTATAAAGGATATATGTATACTAGGAATAAGGTAAAAAGAGTTATTTACATATACATGTGTGTTAGCTAAAAAAAATAAAAAATCATTCTCCTCCCTTTCTGTCGCTACATTCATTAGGTACCTTTTGGTTCTCTTCTTGAACTGGCTCATGCTATGACTGTCTTTGACATGTGCAGGCAGTCTGTTCCATTCCTTTATTGCTGTACAATAAAAGGTGTTTGAAGCCTGGCCACTGACTGGGAACTACAAAGTTGTGCTCTCTCCCCCTAGTACTATGACTGCTTTGGTTCCCAGCCTTGACAAAATTGGCAGCAAGATATTCTGGACACTGTTTGTGAGCAATTTTATAAACTTTATTTAATTTAAGTTGTTTTACTCTAAAATCAATATTCAGCATATCCAATTGTTGTAATTCATCCTGGCCTACATTCTCTCTTGGACCCAGGTCCAGGATGAATCTTACCATTTTGTTCTGGGTGATTTGCAGCTTATTTTTCAGTTTTTTTGTCAAGGCAGAGTACCATGAAGAGCAAGCGTAGTCCATATGACATTATATAAGGGCTAGACATAGGGTCCTGCGAGCCTCAGTAGGTAGACACTGTGCTTGTCTGTAGAGGAACTTCAGTGTGGCAATCGCTTTCTTTACTACATTGTTCCCTATCAATTCTCCTGACATGCATGGGTCAAAGGGGATTCCCAGATATTTTACTGAGGAAACTGAAGTGATGGATTCTCTATTACACCGGATATTAAAATTATTTACCCTGCTCAGTTTATATTTCGTGCCAAAGAGTATGGCTTCTGTTTTCCCTAGATGTAACGATAGTTTGTTGTCTACTAACCATTTGCTGCAGGACTCCAGTCTTTACCTGACACTAACAGAGCACTGTCATCTGCATACAGTAGGAGTTTGCACTTGACACTGATGGGCATATCATTTACATAACAAAGGAATAATAAAGGACCCAGAATACTACCTTGGGGAACTCCACATGCTATCGGCAGTGGTTCTGATTCCGTTTTGTTGATTTTGACAATTTGTTTCCTGTTGCTAAGATAGGACTTAAACCAGTCTGTGGAACCTATGCCGATAGCTTGAAGTTTCTTACATAATGTATTGTGGTTGACAGTATCGAAGGCCTTTTGCAAGTCTAAAGTTATTATTCCTATGAGGTTCCCTATAGACATTTCAGTTCTCATGTAATCCATCAGATTAATTAGGGAGGTGTCGGTTGAGTAAGATCTCCTAAAGCCTGATTGGTAACTATGAAGAATGCTGTTGTCACTAAGATATTTAACTACTTGACAGTACACCGCCCTCTCTAGAATTTTGGATATTACACTGAGTATACTAACAGGCCTATAGTTGCTGACATCAGACCTACTATTTTTCTTGAAGATAGGAGTAACTCTGGCCTCCTTGAACCCCTCTGGCACTGTATTAGTGGTGATGGACAAATTTATTATGTGAGCAATGGGGATTGCCAGTTCAGATGCACCATCTTTTAGGAACTTAGACGGATGTTATCTGGGCCGGTGCTCTTAATTGGGTTTAATCTGCTTAGTTCTTTTTGCACGAAGTCATGAGATACACTTACTAGTTGACAACTGTTTGGAGTTACTCCTTTATTGGTATAGTATGTTTTAAATTTATCAGAGTCTGTGTTAAAGGTATTTGATGCAGCTGGTAGCTTACTTACTAGTGTTGATGCGACAGTTGTGTAGTATGTATTAAAACAATTTGCCACTTTAGTTGTTTCGTGGCATACCTCGTTATCGACATTTAGAACTATGTTAGATCTATCTACTGGTTTATGGCTATACCCCAACTGTTTGAGTTGTTGCCAGAGCTTTCTAGGGTTATTCTTGTACTCTTCGATTTTTGAGCAATAGTGTCTTGCCTTTGCTCCTTTTATAAGCCTCTGCACTCTGTTCCTCACCCTTTGGAATTCATTTAGTGCTGCAATATCCTGTCTGTTTGCCTTAAATCTTTTTATCAACTGGTCTCTGAATTTCATATTATCTAATATCTCAGTAGTCATCCAGGGTTCAGTTCTTCGTTTAATCCTAACCTCTTTAACTGGTGCAATATTATCAAGGATGGCAGTGAACATTGTTTTGAATTTTTCCCAGGCATCATTTACGTCCGTGCAACTTGTTATCACTGACCAGTCACAATTGTGTAGCATATTTACCAGTGTTTCTTTACTGTAGTTTCCAGTTGACCTAACTTTTATTGTCTTGTGTAGGCCTATCCATTCCCTAGTAATTTTCCTGGTACAGTAAATGATGAAATGATCACTAAGACCTGTGGTAATGACCCCTGACTGACTAATTTTCTCAGGGCAGTTACAAAGTATGTGGTCAATTAGGGTGGCTGAGAACTGTGTGATCCGGGTTGGTGTATTAATTAGTTGCGTGTAACTATTTAAATCCAGAATTTGCTTATATCTTTTACATAGCCCGTTATTTTGCTGTTGAAAACAGATATTGAAGTCTCCTAGTATTACTGTCTGGTCATTGTTATCAAGTCCTGACAAGACTCTCGAAAAGTCCTCTAAGAACTGGTCATGGGTGGGAGGGCGATAACTAGTTCCTACTAAGATGGGTTTGGTCTTGGGAAGCAGCACTTCAAACCATAGAATCTCCAGTTTATTGTCATTTAAATCAGGTCTTGGATTATAGGCTAAGTCGTTCCTTATGTAGGCACATACCCCACCACCTTTTCTATTCTTATCTATGCGTTTTATATTGTAACCTTCTATTTTGACCTCGTCATCAGTCACCGTATCATCCAACCAGGATTCTGAGATGGATGTAACTACCGCTCTAGTTCTGTTAGCTAGAATCCTAATCTCTGCCAATTTTGGAAGAAGTGATCTTATGTTGACATGAACAAAGTGAAGACCTGTTGTTATAAAACAGACATAATCATCAATATATGGTAAGGGGTCACTAGCATTACAAATATGTAAATCAATGTCATCATTGTTAAAGGGTAACTGTGCCAAAGTGCATTTGTTACAAACAAAATGAAATCTGACACCATTACCATAATTGAACACATCCATTATGCACCCAACTTTACACAATTTACATCCAGTAAGTTTACTGTTCTTCTTTTGTACCTTAGTACAGTGTATACAAATGTCTGGTGGTGTCTGAGATAATGGTTCTATTGTCTGTGCATTACATATAGCGTTGTTATCATTACTAGCAACTAGACCGTCATTATCACCATGACTTATCTGTCTGTTTTGCACCTGTACCATAGATTGAGGTCCTGGATTAGTATGAATATCGCCACTTAATAGCGCCACTATAAAAGCTGTGCGCCATTGTTTTGTTTTGGAGATGTGGGGTTGCCAAACCTTGCGGCGATAGTGGCACTTACGTTTCTGGTATGATGGCCACTGTTGGGCTTTCACTTTCCAGGGAGCTATCACCTCATTCACCTTTTCCAGACCCCATGACTGATTTCCTTCTTTCGAGAAATGCACAATAATGATAAATATCATTATGGCAGCCTGAACCCCTCTGATGCCAGCCATAGTTACTCTTCACTCTTTATCATTTCACAACAAAAATTTGTTTTCTTTTCTTTACTTTTTATTAAAAAGAAACCACTGATCCTATCAGACACCTAGCAATGCCTAGTACATATCTACTCTAAAAATCACCACTGGTTACTAGTAAATTTTCTGTTATCACATACCTGGATTACCCCTTACTTCGTAAACCCTCTTCACTCCTCAATTCATAGTCCGGCTTCCCCTATCACACTTCTAACTCATTTCCATCCTGGCAGTGTAAAAAGAAGTTTTTCAAAGGCGATGTCCGTACACAGCCCCATCAATCCCATTTAGCAGGGCTCGTCATTGTTGCTATTCCTCGTAGAGTTGATGTGTCAGCCACTTTTAAAAGCAGTGAGGGAAAAAAACGGCCACTGCCCCTGACAGATTCCTTGGAGTTTTGTCGTTAGATTTGGCGTTTTCTCCTATGTTTCCCTCCTAATGTACATTGGTCATTAATATGGAAGTCAGCTATTAAAAATATCCTTGGTTGGTTAACTATTCACTTCTCTCCCACATTTAGAACTGAGGGAGAACCGCTGGTATAGCCTGACAGTTTCCTGGAGTTTGTTTTGTAGATTTATCGGTTTCTCCTGTGTTTCCCTCCCATTAACACTGCTGCAGTTGATATGATGGTCAGGTACTGTCAGTATAATTAGAATGTCGCTTCGTAGTTGTACATCTGGCAGTAGCTGGTGATTGAATGTCAGTCAGCCATGTTTAAATGATCACTTGGTTCCCTCAGCTGGCACTGAGGGAAAAAAATCGACACTACACTACATTACAGACCTGTCAGTTTCCTTGTATTTTGTTGATTAGGTTTTCCCTTATGTTGACTTCCCATTAACACTCTGCAGTTGATATGGGAGTCAGTCACTTCAGTGTAGTGGAAAACGTTGCTTGTCAGGATTGTACGTCTGGTAGTGGGTCTGGTATTTGAATGCCGGTCTCCTATTTTGATCATATTTGGTCCATTTCGCCATAGTCACCGTCAGTTTTCTTGTCACTAAGTTCCTTGTATGTTGTTGCAACAGTTCTTGCAAATAGGCCATTGCTGGAGTCTAAACGGCCCACGTGTTTGTGAAGATTGAGAGATAGTGAATTGTGTTTTGATCTTTAACCCTTTCAGGGTTATTGACGTACTAGTACGGCTTACGCCCTGAGGTTATTGACATACTAGTACGCCTAAATTCTAGCGCCCTCAAATCAAGCAGAAACAGGCTGTTAGGCCTAGATGTGATAGAATGGGTCTCAGGTCAGTGTGCGCAGTATAAAAATTCCTGCACCACACAGTGCATAATGAGGAAAAAAAAACTCTGACCGTGTTTTTGGTTTAAAACAGCGACTTTGCAGTCTATTTTCGTATGGTATTTATTGATGTATTCTCGTTTTCTTGGTCTCATTTGATAGACTGGAAAACATATTACAGAAATAGAGATGATTTTGATTGGTTTGACAATGACAAGTACAGTGGTACCTCGACTTACGATATTTTTTCATTCCAGAATGCTGTTCAAGTGCCATTACCAGACGAATTTATCTCCTTAAGAAATGATTTAAAATAGACTAGTCCGTTTAGACCCCCAAAATTACACTTACAAAAGCATTTAAAAAAATAAACTTACATAAAAGGGTGTGTTTGGGGACCATCGTAAGTCGAGGTACCACTGTACCTTGAAATTGAGCTCAAAGTAGCGAAAATGTTCGATTTTTGACGATGTTCAAGAGTAAACAAATCACACCATGCATCCAATACACATCAATTGTCGAGTCTAATATTCATTCACAAGTGCTCTAATGTTATTTATACCATTTTTACAATGATGCAGTTGTATACATAACAGTAAATCTTCTATTTTTTTGTGAGAATAAAAATTCAAAATGAAAAGCAAAAGTAATGTAAGAGGGGCCTGGAAACATGACTAATGAACAGAGAAAACGTTATTTAGTACCAGGAATGTCTGCCTTGTTTATTCTGGACCCTATTTTGAAATTGGCATCGTTTGAAATTTGTGTGAAATTGGCCAAATTGCCATTTTCTGACCACTATTTTGGGTAGTTGTAATTGGTAAATAGGCGGTTTCTTGTACTCAATCGATAGAAGAAATGGAGTTCTAGCAAAATAGCTATAATTTGAGTTGACTAAAACATTGGAATTTGCCGAAAATAGGGCTCAAAGTGGGCGAAATCGCCGATGCGTAAGTGTCATGGCTACCACTAACTTCGCGAAAGCATAATTCCGTTAGTTTTCGATCAAATTTCATAATTTTTGTGGCGTTATGATTGGAAAAAGATTCTCTATCATTTCTTAAGAAAAAATAATTTTTTTTTTTAAATTCTTGGACCCTGAGAACGAGTTTTGGAGACCTCCCTTGGACCCTGAAAGGGTTAAATTAATATATCTTGTATCTGCCAAGCAATCAAAGTGTTGCTCAAAGTGGCAAGAAAAGGTATAAGCATTTAAGTCTTAGAATTAACGAAGAAAAAGATATTAGAGAAGACATAACCCGTGGCTGTAATGAAGTGTTACTTTGTACACATAAAAAGAGGTAAACATAAGTTTTTTGTGACTGACTGACTGACTTGACTGACTTACTGACTTGACTGACTTACTGACTGACTGACTCTGACTGAATGACTTACTGACTGAATGACTTGACTGACTTACTGACTGAATGACTTGACTGACTTACTGACTGAATGACTTGACTGACTTACTGACTGAATGACTTGACTGGAATGAATTAAGCTTGTAACCCGAGGTAACACTGTATATACATATATGGTGTATACTATGGTGAACTTATGAACTTCAAACACAAACACTGATGATGGCAAATTACAGAACGGTTGGGACTCGTCTGCCATGGGTCTGAATCTGACCTGCTCAGTGACTTGTTTGAAATTGTGTTAAGATTTTACGAGTCACTGAACATGATGGTGGTGCTGCAAGATTAGCCCTTCACCTTCTCATTGAATTACTGTACTGTACTTTTCACACATTATTATCAAACGCTAACATTTTTTTTTTTTCAACAAGCCAGCCTTCTCCCACTGAGGCAGGTTGACACTAACATATTATCATTTACGTATTTAAATACACCTAGGATAAGTGAATGACTATTAAATAAGAACATTAGAACATAAGAAAGGAGGAACACTGCAGCAGGCCTGTTGGCCCATACTAGGCAGGTCCTTCACAATCCGTCCCACTTACAGAATATTTGCTCAACCCAATTTTCAATGCTACCCAAGAAATAAGCTTTGACAATTCTACCCACTCATGCGCGAGTCCCACTCAAATCCAACCCCTCTCACTCATGAATTTATCCAACCTAAATTTGAAACTACCCAAGGTCCTAGCTTCAATGACCCTACTAGGCAGACTGTTCCACTCATCAACTACCCTATTTCCAAACCAATATTTTCCTATATCCTTTCTGAATCTAAACTTATCCAATTTGAATCCATTATTCGGGTTCTCTCTTGGAGAGATATCCTCAAGACCTTATTTATATCCCCCTTATTAATACCCATCTTCCACTTATATACCTCGATCATGTCTCTCCTTATTCTTCGTCTTACAAGTGAATGTAATTTAAGGGTCTTCAATCTTTCTTCATACGGAAGATTTCTAATGCTATGAATTAACTTTGTCATTCGTCGCTGAATGTTTTCTAACGAATTTATATCCATTCTGTAAAATGGAGACCAGAACTGAGCTGCATAATCTAGGTGAGGCCTTACTAATGATGTATAAAGCTGTAATATAACCGCTGGACTTCTGTTGCTTACACTTCTTGATATAAATCCCAGTAATCTATTTGCTTTATTTCTCACGCTTAGGCATTGCTGACTTGGTTTTAGGTTGCTGCTTACCATAACCCCCAGATCCTTTTCGCATTCTGTACGGCTGAGTTCAACATTATTAAGCTGGTAGGTGCTAGGGTTATGAACATTCCCGAGCTTTAGAACTTTGCATTTATCTACATTGAACTGCATCTGCCATTTTTCTGACCAGGAATTGAGTTTGTCTAAATCCTCCTGAAGTTCCGTGACATCTACGTCTGAATCGATTATCCTACCTATCTTCGTGTCATCAGCGAATTTGCTCATATCACTAGTAATTCCCTCGTCAAGGTCATTTATATATATTATAAACAACAACGGGCCCAAAACCGATCCCTGTGGAACGCCACTTGTTACAGATCCCCACTCAGATTTAACCCCATTAATGCACACCCTCTGCTTCCTATTGGTGAGCCATGACTCGATCCATGAAAACACTTTTCCTCCAATGCCGTGAGCAGCCACTTTCTTTAACAGTCTCTGATGTGGTACTTATCAAAAGCCTTACTAAAATCCAAATAAACAATATCGAATTCTTTATCATGATAAAATATCGAATTCTTTATCATGAAATGCTAAGCAATATTTAGTTACAGTGAATTTATCAGTTACTAGCCTTCCTGTATCACCTTTTAGCCATTTTTCCCTAAATTTACACCAACATAAATGAACGTTATAACATGATGATAAAAATGCTACAATTTTTCAACCGTCTTCTAGTAAAAACATAGTAATAGAATGTCTTAATCAACAGTCTACTGCATTAAAAATCTTAATACATACTGTATATACAAAAACAAAATTTCCTTAGCATTTCACTTGAAGCTGATGAGCATCAACAGACCACCAATTATTTTGTGATTAAATATAAATAATTCGAAACACCAAAACTACTTAAAGTGGATAGAGTTGATACTTAAAAGTTTAATTACCAAAACTTAGTGTTAAATACTTAAGAAATTGTCAGCATTTTACCACTTTAACCTTTAAACTGTGTCCAATGTACTAGTAACAACTGACAACTGTGTGCAATGTACTAGTACACAACTGACAACTGTGTCCAACATACTAGTACACTGTACATAGTACACTTGTATACAGTCAGTATACAAGTGGAAAATGGGTATTAACAAAGGGGATATAAATAAGGTCTTGAGGATATCTCTCAAGAGAGAACCCGAATAATGGATTCAAATTAGATAAGTTTAGATTTAGAAAGGATATAGGAAAGTATTGGTTTGGAAATAGGGTAGTTGATGAGTGGAACAGTCTGCCTAGTAGTTTCAAATTTAGGTTGGATAAATTCATGAGTGAGAGGGGTTGGATTTGAGGGAATTGCACATAAGTAAATAGAATTATCAAAGCTTATTTCTTGGGTAGCATTGAAGATTGGGTTGAACAAATATTCTGTTAGTAGGATGGAATGTGAAGGACCTGCCTAGATGGACCAACAGGCCTGCTTCAGTGTTCCTCCTTTCTTATGTTCTTATGTGTCCAACGTACTAGTACACAACTGACAACTGTGTCCAGTGCATTAGTACACAACTGACAACTGTGTCCAATGTACTAGTACACAACTGACAACTGTGTCCAACGTACTAGTACACAACTGACAACGTCCAACGTACTAGTACACAACTGACAACTGTGTCTAACGTACTAGTACGCACAATTTTTCATACCTTCAAATCTGCCACATGCCAATATTTTTGGCCCTATTACAACTCTTGGGTCTTCTTCAATCTATTCATACATTTGAAAATCTAAGGCCAGGAGGGTGCTCACAGTGTATCATGGTTAACTATTCAGGTGATGACTGTGTGTCTGATGTACTAGTATGCCTAACTAACAAAAGTAAACAATGAAATCAGGAACTGTTGTTCCACCACCAGCTTCCCTACCAGTAAACAGGGTGTTCATGTGGCACAAAGATGACTTATGTATTCCAAATTTATTACAATTTCATGATACTAACAGTGGAATTCAGCCACAAAGCACACTAAGTATATTTAACCCAGGATAACCCAGCAAACTCAAACACTGAGACTTGTTTCCATATTTTGAGGAGTATTTATACTCTGAAAATAGAATAAGTAAAGTAAAGTAATTTTATTTCTTTGCAAGTATACATAGATATTGGTAGTTTACAATCATAAAACTGAAATGCAAGGAGAGCCACTGGCATGCCATGGCATTAGGGGCAGCTTAATCTAATGACTTATAGACTATGTACATAATACTAGAGATATTAATTGAGTTTATATCATTTATTCCAAGTAGAGCAATGTTGGGCTAAGCATTTTTCCATGTCTGAAGTGCAAAAACATCTTTAATTAAGAACATCTAATATCATAAGAAATTAGTGTACAAAGTGGTAAACATTAAAGCAATTAAAATAACAGAAAAACAATCGTATCTTGTGTCAATAAATTGTAAATGCTGGTGCATTTATGCAGCTGTTACCAATGAGTGATTATTTTTTCACCAACTTCAACACACCATAAAATCTAAGTTTTTATAGATTCCACTCATTTTAGTCTTTTTTGATTCAGAAAAATAGTCTTTCATTCTATAAGTTTTTTTTTTTTCAAAATCTTCCTCCCCCCCACACACAATTTTTTTTATTTAGGGCAAGCCATAGTTTAAGGGTTAAACGTACCTGATTTTCATCAAGAATAACATCAAACATCTCTGGAGGACACTGGGCTAATTTCTCAGCAGCAACCATTTGAACATTAAGGTTGCGACTTTGAGATTTGCCGCGCGATTTTATTAAACGCTGCAATACCTGCAAGAGGAATTCATTAATAAGGTAAAGGGTATTAAAAAGTATCACAAAAAAAATTAAAATTCAATTCTGTAAGCAAACTTCTTGTGTGACACTTATCATTTTATCTTAAGTAACCTACCATACTGTTATTATATGTGCAGTCATTCAACTGCATAATGCATATACAGTGGACCCCGAGTTTCGACCACCTCAAAACTTGAACAATTATGTAAGTGTAATATTGTAAGTGCTTTTGTAAGTGTATTTTTGGGGTCTGAAACATACTAACCTACTTTACATTATTCCTTATTGGAACAAATTCGTTCGGTAATGGCACTTGAACAGCCTTCTGGAATGAATTAGTATGGCCGAAACTCGGGGGTCCACTGTACAATACATATACTGTAATAACTGACACTACAAAGAATTTAAAAAGATTTCTGTCATAACTTAATCTAGTGTTGTGTGTTAAGATGAACTCATCATGACAAGCTTCCAAAAACTGCTTTAAAATTATCATTTATTGTGAATTTGATATGAATCACAAAGAACAACCATTTGAACTGCTTTAAAATTATCATTAAAAACACAAAGATCGATTATACATGTCAAATGGACCTGTTGCTACCTAACTGATTCCAAACCACATTGAAACTCATGTCCTTCTTGTCTCAGCCATTTCCCCACCCCTAAATTAAAATGTCAATATTATTTTGTATTACTGTCTCCTCGTATTAACAGTGCTGTCATAAAAAGTTTTGCTACTTAGAGCAATCACTGCATTAATAATCTTATCTGCAGGCAATTAAATTATATCAAGCTAAGCATTCACATAATCAAACTTGACCTTACCAATGTTATGGAATTTAAGTTAGCATTAAGTTAGTCTTAATTTTAAGTTAACCTTTAATTAAGTTAATTTTTTATGCTAGGAGGTTAGGATGGCAATCTGGTTGGAATGGGGAGCTAAGAGATTTGTTTTCAAGAACATGATTATTATTATTATTATTATTCTTACATGCTTTTTTTTATTAGGGGTTTGGGAGGCTATGGGTTTAAAGGGGGGCTTCATCCCTCCAAGCATTCCCTTAACTCTTTCAATGTCGAGATCCCTGATCTTAAACTTGCTCTCTGTGTCAAAAAATATTAGAAAAAAAAAAATTCTTACCAAATCTTAAGAATTTTTTTTGCGAGTTTTTTAAAAAGGGAAAAAAAAAATTTTGCAATCAGTACTTACTGAGATATAGAGGCGTGAAGTTGACAGAAAGTGAACCACTTATTTCAACACGGTGACTGCTGCTCACTCGGTAATATTATTTCTACTTTTTCTTTTTTTTTTTAATATTTTATTTTTCAAGTAAATTTTGGACCTGTGAGACCAATATAATGTAAAGTACATACAGTGGTCCCGGTATTTCCAAAATTGCCAGAATGCTGCTCGGCCATTCCCGAACGAATTTACTTCCTTAAGAAAAAGTCAAGTAGGTTAGTCTATTTCAGACCCCCAAAATACACTTGCAACAGCATTTACGAAAATACACTTACATAAATGTTCAAGTTTGCAGATGCACGAAACCAGGGACCACTGTATATATATCCACTTGTTGTATGCAAAACAATAACAGCACAAACATTATCATTAGTATATTGTTACAAAAATGTGTTTACACAAACCAACAATAAAAAAGTTGTTTATTACTATTGTTCTATAATACAAAATGTACACATATAGAGTCACGGACACCTTTCTAGAAGTGCGGGAGCTTGTGGAACTCTTTGAAATATGGTGTTATGCACAGTGGTGTTTTACACCCCTCACATAAAAAAGAGTGTCTCTGCATTTTTTTGGCATTTTTTGTATGTACACAGACATAACACCTCTTCTGAGCATTTTTCTTGTTAGTAGGAGGCAGTTTTATTAGGTAGTGATCACCAGGCCTCGGGCGAGAGGATATTTGGTGATAATTTTGTGGGCGGTTTTCTATTCAGGTGTTGTCACTTGGTACTTCAATATTATTTGTCTGATGACAGACAAACAAAATTCACCATATAGTGGTTTTTGTTTCTGGTCTCCAACTTTACACATTATAAGAACTGAGCATGGAAATGTCCAGAGGATGAAAAAAGAGTTTTATGTACCACTTATAACTATTCAACACAATCAAAAACCCAATTTGCATGTCACATTTGTCCACTGAATGCATATTGAGGATATAGTCCATCACAGCTGCAGGTTTTAGAATGGGTTCATTGGTCTTTTATTCGCCCCACTGCCTGTCATTTCGTTTCGGTGAATTGGGTGTCAACAATGTGACATCTGTGTGTCATGCACCGAAATGCCATGATGCATTGGCAGCAAATGCCTACCCACCTCTGAGGTGCCTCGTCGAACCTGGGCATTGTTGATTCCCGCACTGTGTCCCCACATCTTTATGTTCACTTGCAAAAAAACACTGAGTAAGGGGGTTTTTACCAGTTATCAGATATAATATATGAATATATGCCCCCCCAAGATTGGGTTTCCCTCATTTTAACCCATCACCAAAATATAAAACTTCCCGGTATTTCAATGTATTACCAGGTACAAAATATCAATACAAGAGCACTTAGCAATCACAAAAAAAACAATTTTATATCAAATGTTTCCTCTTTTTTGGTATATACTGTTAACAACAGTCTACCTTTGAATAGAATGAAAACTATCAAAAAAGCTTCCTGAAAATAAAAAAAAATACTTTTTTTTTAGATAAAAAAAATTCCGATCTTTATAACTTTCGTTTTTTTCAGGCCTTGTTTTTTCTGGGGGAATGAGCATACGTAAAGTAGGAAACATTCACTGATATTATATCATCACTGATATTATATCACTGAAAGCTGGGGGTTAAACAGGCAGTCTCGACCAGTATGATGTGACAGTGTATACACATGTATAAGCATTATTGTGGCAAAGAAAGATAAAATCAGCTACGGTCTTCTTCCACTTTGAAAAAACTGTGTTTGCCATGGTTATTCAGTGGCCCCAGTTTGTAAAAACTTCACTCCCGAAGTCTGCTCAATGCCATTACCGAACAAATTTACCCCTTTTAAAAAAAATTTGGGGTTTTTTCAGCCCCCCCAAAAAAATTTTTTCCCGCCTTAAAATATTAATTCTTGCGATTTCCGGGGTTTGCTCGGGGGTCCACTTTGTGTTACTTTCCCTAAAATAATTTCCATCGGGGGCATAAAGAATAACTAAAAAAATTCCAGTTCAGTGGCATTGTTCCCAATGTCAAAATGGCTATTCCATTTTTTGATTTCTAAAGTGATGGGGATTAACAAATTTGGGACCTTGCTGCCAATCCCAGATCATCTGCTGGGGGGTACTGGATATTCAGGTGGTTGTGGTTTGCAGGTTTTGTGGATGTGCTGAGTCAGCGGGTGGCTCCAGCATGGGCTACTGGTGCCTCTGGCGCATGGCAACCACCATCTGATGATGTACATTTCCCCCCCAATTGTAACAATATCATCATCACTTTCACTATCTGTTCCCGGTGTAGGGCCCGGATGTACTGAGATGTACTCCTTCCTTGGGGAAACATATGGTAAAAACACATGTAAAATCGTAAACTGGCCCCTAGAATATTCCTCCTATGTTGCTCTGGAATTGAAATCACAATTACTATCACTAATTACACTGCTCACATCTGAGTCCGGGGATGGGGGAAAAAAATTTCCCTTTTTCCTGGTACAATTGAACATGAAAGCGGCCCACCTCCGAGGTGGAAGGTTGAGGGGAGTCTGGGTTTTCAGCACTATTTCCTTATCCTGGGCATTCTTTTGGTATAAACTCCCCCAAAAACCCTGAAATTCATTTTTGATACTTCCCCTTGAAAATATCCTTGAAAAGAAATCCCAACGCCTGGGGTGGGGATTTCTTCCATGACTATAAACAAGAACTACTGAAATGGTGTTAAACAATGCAGGTACCCCAATTTTTTTTTTCTGCGCACACTGACCACCAAACACATTCTCTCCCTTTTTAGCTACCACTTTCCC
>WNWK01041848.1:0-16259 GCA_009830355.1 Cherax destructor | reverse complement strand
TTTTTTTGGAAAAAAATCAAAATAGGAGTTAATATATACAGCACTTGAGAAAAAAGAAGTCCCATGGGAATCTTCATTGATCTACGCAAAGCTTTTGATACAGTCGACCATGTTTACTGCTCACAAAATTAGCACACTATGGTATAAGGGCACCCACTCAACTACCTAAAGTCATACCTCACCCAGAAGCCAATACGTGTACACAAATGGAGCAAACTCTTCCACACAACAAATTACAGTGGGTCCCTCAAAAGTGTCCTGGGGCCCTCCTATTCCTCATTTACATAAAATGACCTACCGAATGCATCACAACTACTCAAACCCATTTTTTGCAGATGACACAACTTTGTCTTCTCCACCCAAATCCGTTATACTGGCCAACACTGTTAATGCTAAATTACAGAAAATATCAACATGGATGACGACAACAAGCTTATCTCAAACTGACAAGACCTACTTCATACAGTTTATAAGCAAAGCCACAAATGTTCCATTAACATAACGCTCAATGGTACACCCATCACAAGACTACAAGGGAAAACCAGGAATCCACCTTGACAGTACCTTAAATTCCAAACACACATACAACAAATTTCCAAGAAAATCTCGAAGACAGTAGGCATATTATCAAAGATACGCTATTATGTCCACAATCAGCTCTCCTTGCACTATATCATTCATTATCTACCCAATTCACCTATGGAATCTGTGCATGGGGATCAACAACATTAAATCACCTTAGACCCTCATAACACAACAAAAGGCCGCAGTCAGAATGATAACAAATTCCCACTCTAGACAGCATACTCCACCAATATTCAAAAGTCTCAAACTACTCACCGTAAAGAACATTCATACTTACTCTTGTGCCACTACATATATAAAACTTTACCTCTAATATAAACCCTCCCTCAAAATTTCCTCACCAACTTTAATGGACCCATGACCACAACACAAGACACAGATCACTTTTTGATATACCCCGTGTTCATATCAACCTATGTAAAAATTCTATGCACATAAAGGCCCCAGAATCTGGAATTCATACCAGTAAATATTAAGATAATCTTGTCTGAAAATCAATTTTAAGACTCAACTCAAAAACCACCTACTACCCAAAACTAAATGATCATACTATAAACTACTCTGAAAAATGCTCATTTTACTTTCCTATCGATAATCTCAATTTTAATAATATGACCCCCTACTCAATCAAAACTAAATACTCATATTATAAGTTAATGTCAAAAATGTCAATGTTATTTTCCTTAAGATAATCTCAATTCCATATTACCATTACAAAAAATCTAATATCATTATATAATAATTTAAACATTAAAATTTCATCATATTGTAATTTTGAAAACAATTTTTAACTAGAATAAACTCAATAAATTTCTTAATAAAGTACATATTTTTTAAGTTACTAGAATAAGCTGCCCTAATGCCATGGCATGTGTGGCTCTCCTTGCACTCAATTTACATTGTAACTACCAAACCTATGTAATCTGCAATATGCAACGAAATAAAATTTTTCTTTACTTTACTTTAAAATAGAAAGCAAGAGTAATGCAAGGGGGCCAAAGCGTGACTAATGAAAAGATAACATCTTATTTTAGTGATGGGGGTGTCTGCATTTTTATTCCGGACCCTTTTTGAAATTAATTTTTTTTTTTGCATGAAATTGGCGAAATTGTTATTTTCTGACCACTTTATTGGGTAGTTGAAATCGGTAAATTGGTGATTTCTTGTACTCAATCGATAGAACAAATGGAGTTCTAAAGAAATAGCTATGAGTTTGGTCGACTGTCCCAATGGAATTGACCGGGAAATAGGGCACAAAGACGGCGAAATCGCCGATGCGTATATTCACTGACATCGCTAACTTTGTGAGAGCGTAATTCCGTAAGTTTTCAATCAAATTTCATACTTTTGGTGCTTTACAAACGGGAAAAGATTTCTATATTTCATAAGAATTTTTTTCCAAAATTTTCGACATAGAATGACACTTTGAAGGGGTCCGACAGTCAAAGAGTTAAACGAAAAAAAAAGGGCGGAGTTTTTTTCTCATTATGCAGTGTGTGGTGCAGGATTTTTTACCTTTACATGACCACATAGACCCCATTCTTTCATATGTAGGCCTACCAGCCGTTTCCTGCTTAATTTTAAGCCCGGGTAAATTTACGCGTACTAGTATGGCACCAACCCCTGCTCGTAAAAAAAAGTACTAGTCGGCACCGACCCCAAAAGGGAAATTTTCCAAAAGTAGATCTACATTTGTACAGCTAGCGCTCAAAGTAGATCTCGTTTTATTTTTCCTGCCTAAATTTGGCACGATTGGCCTGGATGCCTGCTCAGTATAGAATGGGTCTTAACACTTGGTGTGTGCAGTTTTAAAAAAATCTGGGACCATTAGTACCTTGTGGGAGCAAGTTCAATTGAGTGTCAGCTAAAAGCAAATGCTGGAAACACCAGGGATTCACTGATGTCACGCCGTATTACAATCCTTTTAACCCTTTGACTGTCAGAGGCCCCTTTCTGAAACTGTCATTCTATGTCGGAAATATTAAAAAAAAAAATTTTTCTTACCAAAATGTTAGGATTATTTTGCTGATTGTTTAAAGCCAAAATTTTTTTTTTTTTTGTGATCAGTATTTACCGAGATATAGAGGCATAAAGTTGGCAGAAAATGAGCTGCGTATGGCAACAGTGGCACATGTCGCTCACAGGTACATTATATTTACTCCCATTCGAAGGTTTCTTGTATTTTCCAATATTTTTTTCCAAGAAACTTATGTGGCCTGTGAGACAAAAAGTAAGGTGCAGTGTACATATATACACTCGTTGTATGCAAACACAATAACTGCACAAACATTATTATCATTATATTGTTTACAAAACTTGTTTAAACAAACCAACAATGCAAAATTTTTTTATTACTATTGTTCTATAATATATATACATACAGTGAACCCTCGGTTAGAGGCCGTTCCAGTTAGCGGCTAACTCGGTTAGCAGCCGGTATCGGCTCCCGGTTAGCGGCCGTATGGGACGCGTCAATCCGCAGGCTGGGGCCTCTTGCGCTTATATTTGGCTGTGTCTCGGTGAGTAAGGAAGCTTCTGCTCATTCATCCAGACATTTTGTTTGTTTTCCATTGCTTTTTGCAAGTGCAACTGCAAAATAAGTAACCATGGCTCCCAAGAAAGTTCCTAGTAAAGTTTCTGTGGCAAAGAGTGGAAACACGATGGAATTTAAGAGAGAAGTGATTGAGAAATATGAGTGGTATGCGGGTGCTGGAACTTGCAAGGATGTTTGGGAAAAACAAATCAACAATTACAACCATCCTGTCAAAGAAAGAACTAATCAAGGAAGCTGATGTTGCCAAAGGGTAAATGTGCTTACAAAACAAAGGTCACCAATAAAAGGAACAAATGGAAAAGTTATTTTTATTGTGGACTAAAAGAAAACAAATACAGTGGACCCCGGTTAATGAACACCCCGGAAAACGTACAATTATGTAAGTATAATATTGTAAGTGCTTGTGGAAGTGTATTTTTGGGGGTCTGAAATAGACCAACCTACGTGACATTATTTCTTAAAGAGTAAATTCGTTCGGTAATGGCACTTGAGCAGGCTTCTGGGATGAAGTTTTTCGTTAACAGTGGACCCCCGCCTAACCAACAAATCCCTTCCAGAAGCCTGCTCAAGTGCCATTACAGGCAATTTACTTCCTTAGGAAATAATGTCACGTAGGTTAGTCTATTTCAGACTTCCAAAAATACACTTTCACAAGACTTACAATATTATACTTACATATTGTACGATTTCCGGTGCTCGTTAGGCAGGGGTCCACTGTAGTGGGAGACAGTGTAGTGGAGTCTGTTATTTGTGAGAAGGCAAGGCGTTTGCATAAAGATCTTGTGAAGAAAACTCCTGGAAAAAGTGCTGCTGGTAGTGAATTTAGGAGCCAGCAAAGGCTGGTTTGAGAGATTTAACCCTTTGGGGGTCCAAGGGGGTCTCTGAAATTCGTTCTCAGGGTCCACAAATTTAAAAAAAAAAATTATTTTTTCTTATGGAATGATAGAGAATCTTTTTCCGATCATAACGCCACAAAAAATATGAAATTTGATCGAAAACTAACGGAATTATGCTTTCGCGAAGTTTGCGGTAGCCATGACACTTACGCATCCGCGATTTCGCCCACTTTGAGCCCTATTTTTGGCCCATTCCAATGTCTCCAGTCTACTAAAATTATAGCTATTTCGCTAGAACTCCATTTCTTCTATCGATTGAGTACAAGAAACCGCCTATTTACCATTCAACTACCCAAAATAGTTGTCAGAAAATGGCAATTTGGCCAATTCCACAAATTTCAAACGATGCCAATTTCAAAATAGGATTTATAATTAACAGGACAGACATTCCTGGCACTAAAATAACATCTCTGTTCATTAGTCACGTCTCCAGGCCCCTCTTACATTACTTTTGCTTTCCATTTTGAATTTTTATTCTCACAAAAAAATAGAAGATTTATTGTTATGTATACAACTGCATCATTGTAAAAATGGTATAAATAATATCAGAGCACTTGTGCATGAATATTAGACTCGCCAGTTGATGTGTTTTGGACGCATGGTGTGATTTGTGTACTCTTGAACATCGTCAAAAATCGAACATTTTCGCTACTTTGAGCTCAATTTCAAGGTACTTGTTATTGTCAAACCAATCAAAATCATCTCTATTTCTGTAATATATCTTCCATTCTATCAAATGAGAACAAGAAAACGAGAATACAACAATAAATACCATACGAAAATAGACTGCAAAGTCGCTGTTTTAAACCAAAAACACGGTCAAGAGTTTTTTTTTTCCTCATTATGTACTGTGTGGTGCAGGAATTTTTTTATACTGCGCACACTGACAGCACAGACCCATTCTATCACATCTAGGCCTAACAGCCTGTTTCTGCTTGATTTGAGGGCGCTAGAATTGAGGCGTACTAGTACGTCAATAACCCCAGTGCGTAAGACGTACTAGTACGACCAAAACCCCGAAAAGGGTTAAGAAGCGAAGTGGCATACACAGTGTTGTAAGGTATGGTGAGGCTGCAAGTTCAGACAAACATTCTGCTGAAAAGTTTGTGGAGGAATTTCAGGACTACATAAAGAGTGAAAATCGGAAACCCCAACAAGTGTTTAACTGTGACGAAACAGGCCTGTTTTGGAAGAAAATGCCCAACAGGACCTACATCACGCAGGAGGAAAAGACATTGCCAGGACTCAAGCCTATGAAAGACAGGCTAACTCTTATGTTGTGTATCAATGCAAGTGGGGATTTCAAAGTGAAGCCTTTACTCGTGTATCACTCTGAAACTCCCAGTGTTCAAGAAACACAATGTCCACAAGAAAATTGTGTGTGATGTGGAAATCAAATCAAAATGCATGGGTCACACGGTCAATTTTCAAAGATTGGGTTGATGATGTGTCTGGCATAAGTGTGAAAAAATACCTTCAGGATAACAACTGTATAAACACAATGTCCAATACCAAAACCCTATGTATAGTGTAGTGTATGTTTTGCCCATCTACCTCATTTAAGTATTTGTCTATCCTCTGATGAATATTTTTGACAAATAGTTTTACTTTTATTTTAAATACATACAATTTTTACTTGTGCCCATTTTTCAACCCACATACCTATATATTTTTATCAGCTTACTTGCTTAGAATTTATAAGTTCTATTAATCACCTTATTTGCTAAAAATTGTACTTATCTTTTAATATTTTTAATACTAATAAATTTTACTTTTGTACGCTTTTACACTTTAGCACTTATCTCTTTTTAATAATTAACTTTGATTTTCATTATATTGCCTTTAATAAATTCTATAATCACAACTAGTGCAATACTGAATCTTAATATTTGTTCCATTATAAATTAATACTAATCATAGTAACTTTCCAACCAGTTCTATTAACTAGTTAAATAATAAATCAATTACACTGTAAAGATATATCCTAAACCTCTGTGACTTCTATTCAAAAGTCTGTTAATCCAATTAGCTAGAAAAATCAATTGATCAGATATCATATCTTTAACTCTTAAACTGTCCACACGTAGATATACGTTCACTCCGAAAGTGACCGAACGTATATCTACGTTTTATTCATTCGTTCAAATTTAGTGCAATAGGCCTGAGTTGCCTAGACATGAGAGAATGGGTCTGCGCCCTCAGTGTGCGCAGTATGAAAAAAATCGGGGACATTAGGGTACCGCATGGTAGCCCCAGTTAGTTTCAGCTCCATCTTGGGTCAACATCATGGCACACCCCCGTGATTCACTCACGCCTCGTCGTATTAACACTCTACTATTCTCGGAAAGTGATAGAGAACGCGAGCTTAGTGGATTTGACAGTGATATAGCCACTAATAATCAAGGAATTAGTGAAACTATTGATGACAACCCAGATGACCCTCAGCCCATCACCTCAGGGTTGGCCAGTGTGGCCAGTGTGGACAGTGTGGCCATACCAGACCCTCAGCCCAGCACATCTGGTGTGGCCAGTGTGGCCACAGACCCTCAGCCCAGCACCTCTGGGGTTTCTAGTGTTACTACCCAAAGGCAGCTCCGCAAGAGGAAATTAGCATTTTCCATGTGTTATGATAGTAACGATAGTGAAGGTGATATAAGTGACGATGATGAAATCGATTTTATGCCCATAGACGATTCGTCGAGTGACAGTGATTATCATTATTCCCCAGTGAAACGTACTTATGGGCGTCATTACCTATGTTCAGGCAGTGTGCCATATGCAGTCAGAGGCAAGGGTCATGGCAGTTCACGATCCAAAACCCCAGCCACTGATAGTGAAAGTGATAATGAAGGAGAGTATGCTGGGATGGAGGAAGAGGTGGTGGGTGGCATGGTGCCTGGACCTCGTGGCGCGGTGTGTGGACAGACAAAGGACCACGAGGCACCCTCTCAATCATGTGCTGTCCCCACTCCCGTCCTCCTGCTCCCCACGTCCCATGCCACAGGTCCACCCTGCACCATCTGTTCGTGAATGGAAGTGGACTGAACATACACCATTCGTGCCACATCCTTTCAATTTTGATGGCAGTGGAAGTGGCATCATGCCACACTGTCCCATCACAAATAAGTCTACAGAGTTAGACTATTTTCAACATACTTTGCCAAAGTTCACTGGAGGAAGTGTAGTGCAGGCGTTTCATGCCAATGACATCATGGCACTGTCATGGCATGACAAAGGGACGTGACATTGCTGTCAACCATCCACAGAAACGAGATGGTACAAACAGACAGAATGAGCACGCTCAACAATCAACCTATTGAAAAGCCAGCTGTTGTCATCGACTATACAAACAATATGCGACTAGTCGACAAGTGTGACATGATGATAGGCTTTGTTGACTGTGTGCGTAGAGTCGCAAGTGGTATATAAAAGTGTTTTCCACCTTGTGGACATTGCAATGCTCAATGCCTTCAACATGTATGAAATAAAGACTGGGAAGCGACAATGATATGCAGAATTCACCTAAATGTCATCAAGCAGATAGGGAGAAAGTATGGTACCACACCTATACCTGCCACTCCACAGCGACCTGTCACCCCACAACAGCGACCTGTCACTCCACAACCAGAGGGAAGTGCCCAACCGAATTATCCCTAACTGTCACTGCCTGATACCATTACCATCTACTCCAAAGAAGAAGTACTCTCAGAAAAAGTGTGTTGTGTGTGCTTACAGTACACAGCGACCCCAAGTGCGAAAAGACACACGATTCATGTGTCAGCAATGTGGAGTGGCACTCTGTATGAATCCATGCTTCTTCGAGTATCATACAGTGGTGGACTTCTAGAAACATAAATAGGACCTGTAAATACCTTGTATATATATGTAAACAATAGTAAGTGATTGAACCAGGTGTACAAATTTATTTATCAGTGTGAACATGTGTGTTTGTGACAGTATGATTACTAATTCAGTAACAAATATTTGTGTCTAAACAAGAATTGGCAATGAAATGAATAGATCTGCATCAAAACATTATTATCATAGGATGAAAACAACAGAAAATGGAAAAAAATGATAAATGTTTCTTGTTTCTGCAAGCGGCAGTGCTCCATTTTGCCGACACCACATCATTTAGCACCAACTTCACGGGCTTATATCTCGGTAAGTACTGGCCCTAAAATGTTTTTTTAGCCTATCCTATTTATAAAAATGTGCTCTTCCTTTTTAGAAAAAAAAAACGATTTTTTTATTTTTCAAAAAATTCGATCACTTTCGCGAGTGAACGTATATCTACACTCATATATAAACTTTTATTTAATTAATTAACTTACTCAGGTGCTATAGTTTTAGATTCTTATTAGCTGTAAATTGACTACCTTAGCTCATTCTTTTCATTTTTGTAAACATATTCAACGTACTAACTCACATGCCAAGAAATCCTTTTGCATTGTCCTATTCTTACGTCTACTTGTGTTGTTCTAATTTTAAGTTTAATTATAGAATCACACTAAATCTTATGATTACAAACATTGATCCTGAAATCAACCTTCTATTAAATGACTTACATGAACCTAACAACAATTGTCATTACTACACAGCAGAACAGGCTAAAACACTACTCAAATCCAACAATAACATAACTATCTTTAATTACAATGTCAGATCTTTAAGCAAACATTTTGATGACCTCACTGCATTATTAAACTCACTTCAGGCCAGAATGTCCATCATTGCTCTCACTAAAACATGGTTAAAGCCTCATACTATAGATATCTATGCCATTCCTGGTTACACAGCCATACACAATTGTCGGCCAGACCAACAAGGAGGTGGCTCAGCTATGTTCTTCTCAGACCAGCTTGAATGTATTAACAATACTTGCACAAGAGATGAACATGGAGAATATATAATAGCTAAATTTAAATACAAATATCTACAAAAACCTCTCACAGTTATAAACATCTATAGATTACCACAGTCAAACATTCAGCAATTTAGTGAAAAATTAGGAAGTATGATTACTGATGCACACATGAACAAAGACCACTTAATCCTCACAGGCGACTTCAATATAAACCTCCTACAAGATCAGGACCCACTAGTAACTGAATTCACAAACACTGAGCAACTGCTTGCTGCTCCCGACAATAACAAAACCTACGAGAATCTCTGAGACCTGTGCCTCTCTATTAGACCATATCTGGACTAACACCATATCCCCATTAAAATCAGGCATAATCACAGACAATACCACTGACCACTACCCAACCTTTCTCATAACAAATCTCGGAAAATTACCACTAGAGACTACTAAAGTTACCTTCAGACTACATAATGAGACAGCTATAAATAGCTTTATAACAGCTATGACAAACATTGACTGGCAAACAGAAATAGACAACTTCCCAGATACTGACTTATGTATTAACAATTTTCTTAAAAAGACCCAATACCTCTATAATAAGCACTGCCCTAAAAAAACTAAACAAATCACAACTAAAAGATTAAATAGTCCCTGGCTAACCCCAGCATACTCAAGTCCATTAATATAAAGCACCTATATGAAAAACAGTACAGAATGGGACAAATATCAAGAGAACAAACAAAACGCTACTCATCAAACCTAACGAGTCTGATAAGAAGGTCAAAAAACTGTTCTATGAGAACAGATTACATAACTTAAAAGGTGATATAAAAAGACCTGGAAAACCCTATCTGAAATTCTAGGAACAAAAAGATATCCACAAACAGAACAATCAAACTAACAAAACCAGATGAACCCCTACTCCCACCTATTGAAACAGCAAACAAACTCAATGATTTCTTCTCCACCATAGGTAAAAAGCTGGCAAGCAAAATCCCAAGTTCTAATACTCCACCTAACGACTATCTCACTGGCACCTATCCGAACACACTATTCCTAGCCCCAACCAACCCAATAGAAGTTTCACTTATAATCAACACATTAAAAAACAAAGCAGGTGACCTAAATAACTTACCACCTTATATATACAAAAAGCCTCTCAAGTTCTCTCACCAATTATTGCAACACTTTTAACAAATCCATTGAATCCTCTACCTTCCCATCAATACTCAAAATAGCGAGGGTCACCACAATACATAAGGGAGGAGATCAAGCAGACCTGAATAACTACAGGCCGATATCTAACTTACCCCTTCTCTCCAAAATCTTTGAAAAATTAATTCATAGACAAATATATTCCTACCTCACCTCCAACAACGTACTCAACCACTGTCAATTTGGATTCAGGCCTAATAAAAATACAAATGATGCCATTATACACATGTTAGAAATAATTTACACCGCCCTTGAGAAAAAGAAATCCCAGTGGGAATCTTCATTGATTTACGTAAAGCTTTTGATACAGTTGACCATGATCTGTTACACTTAAAATTATCGCACTATGGTATAAGAGGACACTCCTTAAACTACCAAAATCATACCTTAGCAACAGAAACCAATATGTGTACACAAATGGAGCTAGCTCCACCGCGAAACTATTACCGTAGGTGTCCCACAGGGAAGTGTTCTTGGCCCACTACTCTTTCTCATTTACATTAACGACCTACCAAATGCATCTCAACTACTCAAACCCATACTTTTGCAGATGACACTACATACGTTATCTCTCACCCAAGCCCAGACACACTAGCCAACACTGCAAATCTGAATTGCAGAAAATATCTACCTGGATGATGACCAACAAACTTACTCTCAATATTGATAAAACCTATTTTATCCAGTTTGGGAACAGAGCTGCAAACGCACCACTTAACATAATGATAAACGGGTCCCCTATCGCAAAACTCACAGAGGGAAAATTCTTAGGAATACATCTTGACAGTGGCCTCAAATTTCAGACACACATACAACAAATCTCAAGAAAGTCTCAAAGACCGTGGGAATACTATCCAAGATACGGTACTATGTTCCACAACCAGCTCTCCTTACCCTATATCACTCACTCATTTACCCCTACCTCACCTATGGAATCTGCGCATGGGGCTCTACATCAATAACTCATCTCAAACCACTAATAACACAACAAAAGGCAGCAGTTAGAATGATAACAAATTCTCACTCCAGGCAACATACTCCACCAATATTCAAAAACCTAAACTTACTCACCATACAAGACATCCATACTTTTTACTGTGCCTATTACATACATAGAACACTCTATGCAGATATTAACCCACCACTCAAACTTCTCCTTACTAATTTTAACAGGACACATGACCATAACACTAGACACAGATCACTCCTCGATGTTCCCGTGTCCACCTAACACTATGTAAAAACTCAATGCACATAAAAGGCACGAAAATTTGGAATTCATTACCTGTCATTGCCAAAGAAACCCTACCTGTACCCCAATTCAAAACGATGCTAAAAAACCACCTTCTCACCCAAAGTAGAATAATCACTTAACGTAAAACCTGACTTTAAAGTCAATGTAATGTATGAATGAACGAATGAATGAATGTAAAACCTGTTATGAATAATACTTACTTAGCTAATTATTCCCACAACACTTACATTATAATGACCACGTAAACTAACTGCAATGCAATTAATTGTTTTAAATTGTTATCTCACTCAATTAGTTGCATTGCTGCAATAAATTGCTACAATTAATTGATATGTTCAACTTATATTCAAACTTTAAAACTCAGATATGCAACTTTACTTATTTTATAAATTATCAACCATAACTTTTTATTATTTTATTATTATTATTGCTTTAATTTGTTTAATCTGATTTAATTAATTTTATAATGAAGACAAAAGTACAAAACTATGTTCAAATTTCATAGCTTAAATACTCACCTTTACTCATTGTATACTATCTACAAAAATTCTTACAATTTAGTTTTAAGTTAATTTTAAGTCTGCCCAAAATGCCCTGCATACTTGGGGCTTTTGGCATGTACACCTCATGTAATCTCAATAACCAAATGTAATTCTTTGTATCATGTCCAAATAAAAATATTATTATTATTATTCCTTCCTTTTTTTCTTCCTTCCTTTCTTACTTCTTTTGTTCTTCCTTCCTTTCTTTCTTCCTTCCTTCCTTCCTTTCTTTCTTTCTTCCTTCCTTTCAATCTCTTCTTTCCTTCCTTCCTTCCTTCCTTTCATCTCTTCTTTCCTTCCTTCCTTCCTCTCATCTCTTTCTTCCTTCCTTACTTTCTTTCTTTCTTCCTTCCTTCCTTCTGGTATCCTGGGAATTTCTTTCGGTCAGAAACTCCTCAGAACCATGAAATTCATCTTCAGAGACACTTCCATCTGTGTTAGAGCTATCACTGGGAAAGAGAAGAGTCCCAGATTCGCTGGGGAGTCAGATATTTCTTACCGCTAGGCATGCTGAACATGGACTACTGAAATGGCTTTCCACAATGCACCAGTGGCTGCCCGATTTTTTTATACTCGCACATGACCATTAAGACCCATTCTCTCACATGTGGGCCTACCAGCTTTCTCCCACTTGATCTGAGGCCGCTAGAATTTATGCGTATTAATACGTCAGAAACATTGGCTCGTAAGATGTATATGTACAGTGGTCCCTCGGTTTTCGCGAAAATTCGTTCCAGAATGCTGCTCAAGTGCCATTACCGACAATTTACTTCCTTAAAAATAATGTCACGTAGGTTAGTCTATTTCAGACCCCCAAAAATACACTTGCAACAGCACTTACGAAAATACACTTACATAAATGTTCGAGTTTGGAGATGCACGAAAACCGAGGGACCACTGTACGTATATGTATACGACCGAAACAGTCAAAGGGTTAAGAGGAAAGTGATGTTGACCCAGAATTTAGTGGCTTTGAGATGGATGTGGCCACAAGCAGTCGAGGAAATATCAAAACATCGATAATAACCCATGTGCAACATCATTTCATTTCTGATACCACTGGTAGTGTCATCCTGCCAGAATGTCCAATAACCTATGCCCTAAGTATAGATAAATGACTCTGAAACATGTGTAATATGTATTGGCAGGATGGCTGACAGGGTGGCTGACTGGGTGGCTGACTTTGGCTGTCTGTCTGTCTATACCTCTGTCTGTCTGTCTTTATCTTTCTGTCTATCTCAGTTTCTCACAGGTACACATTGTAAATTACCTAGGATAACCCAAAATTCTAGGCAACATGCTATACAGTGCTTGTAGATAATAAGGCATAATAAGCATGACTGGCAAGTAATACAATTTTCACTTGCTCAGGAATCAGAGAGCGGCTCGTAAAACTGTTGGTTTATGAGCCGCTCTCTGAGACAGAGACAAGCAAACGGAAAGACAGACACATACAGGAGACAGAAGACAGATAAGCAGAAGAGACAGATAAGCAGAGCTAGAGAGACAGATAAGCAGAGCTAGACAGATAGATAGACAGACAGACATGTTTGTGTGTAACAGTGAAAACAAATACATAAAGCCAGGGTTCCCTGCAGCAGTGCACTATTATCATGTCCTCCACTGCTTACCCTGTCAGCAGTTTAGTGACACTTGTCATAAACACCATGCTTCAAGGAGTTTCATATATGTATACTCCAGCATGTCTAAAACATTGCTGAGACCTATAAATACTTTGTATATATTTCTAGACAATAGTAATGATAAGGCAGCTGAAAATGTTCACCTGCCAGTGTGTTTGTGACTACACATATATGAGTACTATTTCAGTACCTAATATTAGTGTCAGAACAAAGATTAGCTATGAAATCACAAGAACTATTATAAATGGTAATTATCAGAACATAAACATTATATAAATTAAAATAAAAACGAGAAAAAGGTATATCGGCAACCCTTCTGCAAGCGGCAGGACTCGATGTTGCCGTCAGGTGAGCATCCAGTGCCAACTTGCGGTCTTATATCTAGGTAAGTACTGGTCCTAAAAATTTGTTTTTTGGTCCTATAACACACAGAAAATTGCCCTCTTTAATTAAAAAAAATAAAAATATTGGAGCGCTGGCAGTAAAAACGTAGATCTACGTTTAGATAGTTTAAGGGTTAAATGATAAGGATGATAATAATAATAATAGGTAGGTTGGTAGACAGCAACCACCCGGGGAGGTTACTACCGTCCTGCCAAGTAAGTGTAAAGCGAAAGCCTGTACAGCCCTCTCCTCACTTCCCGACGTACTCGTTTACCAACAACTCAGAGTTCGACGGGCTCTCCAGTTAAAAAAAAATATTGTATGCCGATGAGAACTTGGGTCACGCATCTCAATCTCCTTCTTACAGCCACTCAATACACTAGCTTTTAAAGTCTCCAAGATTACAGATTTGTACAAATTTGAACTTGATTGTGTACCCCATAGTACAAGATAGAAGTGCAAAGCAATTGTATAAGTTTCGTAGTGACATTTAAAGCACTCCAGAGAGATTGTTATTATTACAGAAATAAATCTTTATCTTAATTAATTATTATTATCACCATCAACATACCTTGTTCACTGAGTTTAATCATTTCTTAATTAAGCTGCCACGAGAGAGACAGAATGTCGCCACACAGACGAACACACCAGCTGATCCCTTTACTGTGAACTTCTTTTGTACTTCTTCCATTTTTCTATTGTTTTTCCTCTTCCAAGTGCTGCTGCACTTATAACTCTATCTTGTACTATGGGTGCACAGTAGGGCTCGGCTTTTCGGCATTTCGCCTTACAACGTTCCGTTCAAACGGCGAGTTCAAATTATGACCAAAACTTTCTATACGGCGAGCGGTCTATCAAATACGGCACGTGCCACCCGGTTTGTTTACACTTTCCGTGAGCACATCTCTCTATTATGTAATAATCACTCTTGGGCACATTAAATGTCTTATTTTACGTCAATATAGACATTTTCATTAATCCATCTATGATATTTTCTTCAAAATTATATAAGAAACACTTTACATAGCATATAAACATGCTGTTTATATTCTATGCTGTTTATATGCTGGTGTGTTCGTCTGTGTGTTGACATTTTCTGTCTCTCGTGGCAGCTTAAGAAATTATTATATGTACTCAGTGAACAAGGTATGTCGATGGTGATAATAATACAGTCTCTCCTCACTTAATGACGTACTCGTTTACCGACGACTCGGAGTTACAACGGGCTCTCCGACGAGTTAAAAAAAAAAACTATGCCGTATGAGAACTTGGGTCACGCATCTCAATCTCCTTCTTACAGCCACTCAGTACACTAGCTTTTATAGTCTCCAAAACCAAATTTTAACTTGATTGTGTACCCCATAATACAAGATATAGGTTTCGTAGCTGACATTTAAAGCACTCCAGAGCAATTGTTATTACAAGAAATAAATCTTTATCTTTATTAATTATTATTATTATTATTATTATTATTATTATTATCATCATCACCATCAACATACCTTGTTCACTGAGTTTAATCATTTCTTAATTAAGCTGCCACGAGAGACAGAATGTAAACACACAGACAAACAAACCAGCTGATCCCTTTACTGCAAATTTCTTTTGTACTTCTTCCATTTTCCTCTTCCAAGTGCTGCTGCACTTATAACTATCTTGTACTATGGGGTACAAGGACGTGCAGCAGCACTTGGAAGAGGAAAAACAAGATGAAAATGGAAGAAGTACAATGGAAATAAGTCACTATGTCTGACTTTTTTGTGTTATCCTAGGTTCTCTAACACATGCTGCTATGTATAATAATCTATGTAACTGTATTTATGTATACCTGAATAAACTTACTTAACCCTTTCAGGGTGAGACCTCGATTCTTAACTCCTCTCAGGGTCGAAACATTTTCGGAAAAAAAAAAATTATATTTTCTTATGAAACGATAGAGCATCTTTTTTTCCGATCATAACGCCACCAAAAGTATGAAATTTGGTGAAAAACTAACGGAATTATGCCTCGCAAAGTTAAACGGTATCGAAGATATTTACGCATCGGCGATTTCGCCCACTTTGAGCCCCTATTTTACCAATTCCAATGTCTCTGTCTACAAAAATCATAGCTATTATTGTAGAATTCTATTTGTTCTATCGATTGAGGTACAAGAAACCACCAATTTCCGATTTCAACTACCCAGTAAATCGGTCAGAAATTCAATATTGCTAATTTCACACAAATTTCAAAAGATGCCAATTTCAAAATAGGGTCCAGAATAAACAAGACAGACAATCTTGGCACTAAAATAACATTTTATCTGTTCATTAGGCACG
>WNWK01041847.1:0-16260 GCA_009830355.1 Cherax destructor | reverse complement strand
TCTCCCGACAGTCCCCACCCACCCTGACTCTCAAAAGCCCCACCCCCATCCTGCTCTTCCAGAGCAGTCCCAACCCATCCACTCTCCCAGGCAGCCCCAACCAATCCTGTACTCTCTCAGAGCAGTCCTACCCCCATCCTGCTTTTCCCAGAGCAGTCCCACCCCCATCCTGTACTCCCCCCAGAGCAGTCCCACCCATCCTGTATTTCCCCAGAGCAGTCCTACACCCATCCTGTACTCTTCCAGAGCAACCCCACACCCATCCTGTACTCTTTCAGTTTTAAAGTCTTTCTTGGCTGCTTATTTTGGGCGTGAATGGTAGCGTAGGTGCAGAGATACGGCCGATGACTAGCTCAGTTTATTAATGGCAAGGTGTAAAATACAGGGGGGGTGGGGGGCCCGGGCCACACGTAGGGAGATGCTGTTCAGTGAGGTAGGCCGTGGTGAGAGAAAAGCATGGTGACCACCCCGCCCTTTATGGGTATAGGGGCAGCACCATAGTCCCGGCAGTTTGAAACATCTGGGTGGTGTTTAATCCGCTGCCCCCTGGTTCGTCCGACACGACAATACTGGCGGGGCACGGGGGAAACAAGCAAGCAAGGTTCCGGGAAACTGGTTTCCCGGTCACCTGCATTTACAATAAATCCCGGGGCAGGCCAAAAAAACTCCCCCCTACGTGAGTCGGGGGAAAATCGGCCTGCCCGCACAGCTAACGAAGACAAACAACCAAAAACCTGACACAGGAACAGAGTTTTCTTTCAGGTTGCCCACAGGGCCAGCGCAACTGACTGCACATCCATGACCCGGTAGCACCCTCACATCTGCAAACAATGACTGACAGTAGATTTCAAGGGGGACATTTAACTCAAAAAGGCGATTTGCCCTTGCCTTTATACAGGCTTTACAAGACCACTGGGTGCAATACTCACAATAACATTATTTCCATGGAATTCATTATACTACGGGTACCCTCTAAGAATAAATTTACGTATTTACATGGTGTTGCCACCCTGACTCCATTATTTACTAACTATACAATGTGTGCGCATTAACCCCCATTTCTGCAAGCAAACAATTACATAGCTAGCGTAGAGTCGGACAAGTCGGAGTATGTCAATGTCACAGAAATGTACTGCTGCCGGGGTCTCGGCCATAATATGGAGCCTTACAGGACTGTCATCTGTCGGGGATGCGGTGAAGAACTAGACGGGTTGTCACTAGGTTGAGTCTGATTGTGGCTTTGCAATGCCCGCGATTCCAGCTCTGCTTCAGCTTGCACATGATCAATATACTTCATGTGGTCGGTGGCTTCTCTGATGTTCGGTGGCTTCCCCCTCACCTCGAACTTATTCCCGCGGGCTGTCTAGGACACGGTATCGCCTGGGAAACGATGTCATCAACAACTAAGAACTTTGCTGACCACTTGTGATCATGGATCGCAAATTCTAAGGTTGTACAACCACGGACCGTGAGAGGGCCCTGAAACCCCTCGCAATGTCTGAATAGCGGGCTCGGTCAGCATGGCTGCATGGAGACCAATGTCACGGAAGAGGGGGAACGGACAATGTTAACCACCGATCCTGTATCAAGGAAAAAGCTGAATGGCTTCCGATGAAGTGTGGACTCTACGAGGGTCCACGGGCTGTCATACCGAACATGAAGGCATGATGGGCCGACTAGGTCGTCGGAGTCCCGGCTGTAGGGCTCGACGTTTGGTGGAGCGATCGACGTCCTGGAAGGTCGGCCCGAGTCGCAACCAGCGCAAGGCACTCTGTTTCCGTGCTGTCGGCATGCGTGCGCTGCCCAGGCGGGAAGCATTCGGACAGGGACGGAATACAGCGACTCCGATAGGGTGACTATCTCTTTGGGATTTTTCTGGCGCGTCTCTTCCCGAACTACTGGAGGGGCTCCGGCTAGCTCGGGCTCCGGGCGAGGAGCGCTTGCCGTGGTGCGTAGACAAGATGCTCGCAACTTGTGGCACTCACTGGAGGTATGACTGGATGTATGGTGGTAAACACAATCGCCCTCCCGGTGCTGCGCACGGGGCGGTGATTATCACGGCGTGGGGGCTGAGGTTTATAACACTCAGAACGGTAATGACCTCTTTTACCGCAGTTAAAACGAGGTAACCACCGCTTCGGGTGGTGCTGACGGCGGTGTGCGTTATGGCGCTTGGACTTAGATGGAGGAGACACTGGCAAAGTCGTCTTGCTAGCCCTCCGGTCATAACCTGACCTGCCGTTTTGATTCGGCTTGGTCTGAGGTTGCTGTTCGTCCTAGCCTTGGCTGCTGATTGCTGGCGGCTGCAGCAAAAAATGACAGGGGTTGCACAGGCGGCGATACAAAGTTGGCAATTGAGGGACTTGCAGGGGGGTACCAGCAGGGCGACAAGCCTTGTCTTTCTCGCCCAGCGGTTTAATTTTATCGATAGCATTAAAGGCGCCCAGGATGTGTTCCTTGGGGCCAAGCCCTAATTCGTCAATCCTATCATGGAGATGGAGTGGGGCATCTCTCCGCATGACGCCTCCGACGATCATGGGGATGATGTCTTCGAAGTTTTATACTACCATCACTAGTGACCACTTGCTATCCTTCATAATGTCAATAAAATCTAACGATGCTCGCTGGAAACGACAGCGCAAGCGAGGGGACTTTCATCCGGGGATTGGCACTCATTCATGACGCTCGTGATAATGTCAAGGTAATGACTCTGATGCCTGCGCCGGAAGTAATTACGGAATGCTTCCTTGAGCTTGGGCCATGACTGCAAATCACGCACTTCCACCAAGTCTAAGAAGGAAGTGATAACACTTAGGGATGTGTTCACAGCCACCGCGGCAGTGTTTACATAGTGCGCGTCAGTGGGGTTATCGGTTCGTCCCTTAACTGTCGTCTCGACCGATTTGAACCAAGTCTCCAACATACTGGCGCGACCATCGAACAAAAGGGACGGGCGGGGATGACATTCGTGGCCATTCGAGGCCAGCAACTGGGCTACCGCCCTGGTGTTATGGAGCCGCACCCTCCCCAGATGGGACCTAACAGGAGAGGCATCAGTGCCATCTGCGGCAGAAGCTTGGGCATTGCGACGGCCACTGCGTGTCTGAGTCATGCGTCAGTTATAAGCACAAAATAAGTCACGGAGAAGGAAATGGATCAAAGCAAGAATTGATAGCAACGGCTAGAACTCAACACAGAGTCAAGAGGACACAACACGGTGTTACTGAAGAACTGCTTATTTGTTAACAAATGCGGGAATTACGTCAAAAAAAAGAATGGTACACTCTGAAACTCAAGGTAAATTTTGAACACAAATGAATTAATTGCTGGGGTGTACACAGAACAAAAGCAGAGATAACTGGCAAGATGCATGAAAATGAATGAACTGTAACAAGTAGCAGAATTAACAAAAGTTTGCAAATAAAAATGAAAACTGGGATTACATACAATGTACTACAGTGCAGGCTTGCTCATCACACAGCAAAATGTTGCAGGTGCTGGCAGTTGCAATTAGGTAAGGCAAAGAAAAATGAATTCACTTGCAGCAAGGTAAGGTGGCAAAACAATTAATAAAATCAGTCTTCAATGGAATAAAAACAGTCACAAAAATTTACTGTATCAAGAAGTACTGAATTTCACACAAAAGGCAATGAGTAAAATGCCAAAATGATAAAAATCAATAATAATAGGGGCAAAAAGTTACAGGTGGCAAAATGAGTATACACTGACACAAGAAAAAAAATTGTTAAGTAAATTCTGGTGCAAAAGTATGGAATTTCACAGGTAATTATTGCAATAATGGCAAATAAGCAGGTTCCTGAAAATTCAATAACAGGGACTGATAAATCACTCAATGAAAAGGCATAAACATTAACAGAATGCAAAACACAGGTGAATGTGCCAAACAAAAATGTGGCAAAGAAATAATATGGAGAAAAAAATTAAATTGAGACACTGGAGAAAATGTAGGTGTCTAGTCACAAGTTGTTGAATTCAAGCAGAATAAAACTGACACTGGAAGTATTAAAATAACACTTTGAACACACTAACACATCAGAACTGTGCAGGTTGTCAACAATTTGTGGCTAGCTTGCAGATGCAACAATCAAAATAATAGCAGACAGATGTAACTTTGAATTAAAAATATATATATATATATATATATATATGGGTAGCACAATGAACAACTTTGCGCAGGAACAAATTAATAATTAGGTGAGAGGCTATGTGCAGAAATAATTCACTAGGATATAAAATGCAAAATAAAAAAAAAATGAGCTGGCAAAGTGCAACAATGTTGTGAATAAATCACTGAAAGTATGGGCTTCAGTGATACTGTACTTGTGCAGGGCAATTAAATAATGTCACAAATTCTTAGGAAATGCTAGACAAGTCACTGTTTACTTAACTTTGATTGTAGATGGGAGGTTAAAGCAAGTAGGCAAATACTGAAACTCCTGGTGTGTACTGGTGGCTGGATGCGCGGTACACACACTATAAACACTTGTAGGCTTCTATGGGGTCTCCAGTGGCGTAGGAAAGATTGTGCAAGGCATGGGAAGAACGGGAAAGGACGTAGAACTCTGCGGAAATGAGGGTTTTACTAAAAAAAACACAGAAACTCGCCAGCTGAGAGCGGCGTAATGTTTACACGGGGAACGCGTTAGAGCGCTGCTGACCGTGGCTTAGGAAGCAGAGGGACACGGGGAAATTACTACACAAAAGACTTTTTCAGAAGGCCAAAAGTACTGCAAGAGACTGCAACAATTACTAAGATGTTACTTTACAGTTTTCAATGGGGAGGGGAATGTTGAGATACTGGTGAAAATAACAACACTAAATTAAATCACTGCTGAAGCTGGAGAGGGAGAAATGAAGGACGCAGGAACTAGTTGCTGGGAACACTTGGCTTGGCTTGGGACAAGCACGATGGGTTCCCACGTGGTCAAAGCCAGGGCTGGCTTCTTTAAGAACTCGGGAGAAAACAACACACAGGCGACGAGCTGGGTAGAGGAGCGTAGAAACGTAGCAAGGAGTGGAGAGCAGGTGGTTGTGGTGGGAGATAGGCAGGCAGTGGAGCCCAGGTAGACACTCATGGACACACCACCACCACCACACCCCAAAACGACCTCACCTCGCGTCTCTTGTGCTGTAGGAAGGGCGTCGAGACGCTGCTGGTTGCAGAAGGGTGTAAGAGAATACTGGAGAGTTGTAGAATAGGAGATGAACACACGTGACTGCTTCAGGCTGGGAGCTGGGAAACGCCCATGTCGCGATTTTGTGGAAAAATCGTGGACGATGCTCTGACTCAGGCACCCAGGAGACGCTAGAAGCGACGGATGATGCGATAAGCCAGCAGATGACCTGGATATGACTGGCTTGGACGGATGATCGACTGGGCGGTGGGTCCCCTACACTACACTCTGCCGTGAACCACTGCTGTCACCACTGTTAAGTCTAACTTCTTGGCTGCTTACTTTGGGCAGTAGAATGGTAGCGTAGGTGCAGAGATACGGCCGATGACTAGACTCAGTTTATTAATGGCAAGGTGTAGGAATACACGGGGACAGAGTGCGAGGGGACCGGGAGCCAGCACGTAGGGGAGATGCTGCTTCAGTGAGGTAGGCCGTGTTGAGAGAGAAGCATGGCTGACCAGCCCGACCTTGATAGGCCTATAGAGGGCAGCACCATAGTGCCGCGCAGTTTGAAACAGCCTCTGGGTAGGCTGTTTACATCAGTGCAGTCCCACACCCATCCTGTACTCTCCCAGAGCAGTCCCACACCCATCCTGTACTCTCTCAGAGCAGTCCTACACCTATCCTGTACTCTTCCAGAGCAGTCCCACACCCATCCTGTACTGTCTCAGAGCAGTCCTACATCCATCCTGTACTCTCCCAGAGCAGTCCAACACCCATCCTGTACTCTCTCAGAGCAGTCCCATACCCATCCTGTACTCTTCCAGAGCAGTTCCACACCCATCCTGTACTCTCCCAGAGCAGTCCCACACCCATCCTGTACTCTCCAGAGCAGTCCCACACCCATCCTGTACTCTCTCAGAGCAGTCCTACACCCATCCTGTACTCTTCCAGAGCAGTCCCACACCCATCCTGTACTCTCTCAGAGCAGTCCTACACTTATCCTGTACTCTCCCAGTGCAGTCCCACACCCATCCTGTACTCTTCCAGAGCAGTCCCACACCTATCCTGTACTCTCCCAGAGCAGTCCCACACCCATCCTGTACTCTCTCAGAGCAGTCCCACACCCATCCTGTACTCTCCAGAGCAGTCCACACCATCCTGTACTCTCCCAGAGCAGTCCCACACCCATCCTGTACTCTCTCAGAGCAGTCCTCACACCCATCCTGTACTCTTCAGCATCCAGAGCCCCACCCTCTTTCTCCAGAGCATCACACCCATCTGTACTCTCAGACAGTCACATCTGCTCTCAGGCAGTCCACCATCCTGCTCTACGTCCACATCTGTTCTTCAGCAGTCACACATCTGCTTCGCAGTCACATCTGTCTCTCAGAGCAGTCACCCCATCACTCTCCAGGCAGTCCACACCATCTGTACTCTTCCAGGCGTCCCCCATCCTGTACTTCAGACACCACCCATCTGTCTCTCGAGCATCCCACCATCCTGACTCTCGACGTCCACCATCTGTACTCTCAGACGTCCCACACCCATCCTGTACTCTCCAGCATCAACCCATCTTCTCTCAGGCATCCCATCTGTATTCCAGACATCACCCATCCTGTACTTCAGAGCAGTCCCCATCTGCTCTCGAGCAGTCCACCATCTCTCTCAGGCAGTCCACAATCCTGTACTCTCCAGAGCAGTCACACCATCTGTATCTCCAGAGCGTCCACCCATCCTTTCAGCAGTCACACCTTGTCTTCAGAGCAGTCACACCCTCTGTATTCGAGCAGTCCACCCATCTGTCTTCAGGCATCCACATCTGTCTTCCAAGCATCCCACCATCCTGTCCTCGAGCAGTCCACCCATCTGTCCGAGCAGTCCCCCATCTTCCTTCCATCTCTGCCACCATCTGTACTTCCAGGCAGTCCACCACTGTACTCCAGAGCAGTCCCCATCCTCTCCAGGGTCCACACCATCTGTACTTCCAAGCGTCAACCCATCTGCTCTTCCAGAGCAGTCCCACACCATCTGTACTCTCCAGGCCCCATCCTTACTTCAGAGCAGTCACCATCTGTACTTCCAGGCAGTCCACCCATCCTGTACTTCCAGGCAGTCCACACCCATCCTGTACTCTCAGAGCAGTCCACACCCATCCTGTATCTCAGGCAGTCCACACCCATCCTGTCTTCCAGAAGTCCCCACCCTCTGTCTCTCCAGACAGTCCCACCATCCTGTACTCTCCAGGCAGTCCACACCTCCTGTACTCTTCCAACGTCCACACCCATCTCTCTTCAGAGTCCACATCCTTCTCCAGGCAGTCCACACCCATCCTGTACTCTTCAGAGCAGTCCACACCCATCCTGTTCTTCCGAGCAGTCCACACCCATCCTGTACTCTCCAGAGCAGTCCACACCCATCCTGTACTTTCAGACAGTCCACACCATCCTGTACTCTTCAGAGCAGTCCACACCCATCCTGTACTCTCAGACGTCCACCCACCTGTACTCTCAGACGTCCCACACCATCTGTACTTTCACAGTCCACACCTCCTGTCTCTCAGAGCAGTCCACACCCATCCTGTATCTCCAGAGCAGTCACACCCATCCTGTACTCTTCAGAGCATCCACCCATCCTGTACTCTCCAGACGTCCACACCCATCCTGTACTCTTCAGAGCAGTCCACACCCATCCTGTACTCTTCGACAGCCCACCATCTGTACTTCGACAGTCCACCATCTGTCTCTCAGAGCAGTCCCACCCCATCCTGTACTCTCAGCATCCACCCATCCTGTACTTCCAGGCAATCCACACCATCCTTACTTCAAGCATACACCATCCTGTCCCAGAGCAGCCACACCATCTGTACTCTCAAGCATCCCACCCATCTATTCAAGCATCACACCCATCCTTACTCTCAACATCCACCATCCTTCTCCAGGCTCCCACACCCACTCTTCAAGAGCCCACACTTCTTCCAGAGCAACCATTCTTCCAGAGCAGTCCCACACCCATCCTTTCCCAACCCACACTCTCCAACGTCCACACCACCTTCGATCTCACCCTCTCCGACCAGTCCCACACCCACTTCTCTCCAGAGTCCCATCCTGCCGGCAGTTCACACCCATCCTATCTCCCAGAGCCACACCATCCTGTATCTCCAGGCAGTCCAACCACTGTATCTTCCGAGCAGTCCCACCATCCGACTCCGAGCTCACCATCCAGTACTTTCCCCATCCCACACCCATCCTTCTCTCTCAGAGCAGTCCTACACCCATCCTGTACTCTCCCAGAGCAGTCCCACACCCATCCTGTACTCTTCCAGAGCAGTCCCACACCCATCCTGTACTCTCCCAGAGCAATCCTCACACCCATCCTGTACTCTCCCAGAGCAGTCCCACACCCATCCTGTACTCTCCCAGAGCAGTCCCACACCCATCCTGTACTCTCCCAGAGCAGTCCCACACCCATCCTGTACTCTCCCAGAGCAGTCCCACACCCATCCTGTACTCTCCCAGAGCAGTCCCACACCCATCCTGTACTCTCCCAGAGCAGTCCCACACCCATCCTGTTCTCTCCCAGAGCAGTCCCACACCCATCCTGTACTCTCCCAGAGCAGTCCCACACCCATCCTGTACTCTCCCAGAGCAGTCCCACACCCATCCTGTACTCTCCCAGAGCAGTCCCACACCCATCCTGTACTCTCCAGAGCAGTCCCACACCCATCCTGTACTCTCCCAGAGCAGTCCCACACCCATCCTGTACTCTCCCAGAGCAGTCCCACACCCATCCTGTACTCTCCCAGAGCAGTCCTCACACCATCCTGTACTCTCCCAGAGCAGTCCCACACCCATCCTGTACTCTCCCAGAGCAGTCTCACACTCATCCTGTACTCTCCCAGAGCAGTCCCACACCCATCCTTTACTCTCCCAGAGCAGTCTCACACCCATCCTGTACTCTCTCAGAGCAGTCCCACACCCATCCTGTACTCTCCCAGAGCAGTCCCACACCCATCCTGTACTCTCCCAGAGCAGTCCCACACCCATCCTGTACTCTCCCAGAGCAGTCCCACACCCATCCTGTACTCTCTCAGAGCAGTCCCACACCCATTCTGTTCTTTCCAAGGGCATTGCCACACCCATCCTGTACTCTCCCAGAGCAGTCCCACACCAATCCTGTACTCTCCTAGAGCAGTCCCACACCCATCCTGTACTCTCCCAGAGCAGTCCCACTCCCATCCTGTACTCTCTCAAAGCAGTCCCACACCCATCCTGTACTCTCTCAGAGCAGTCCGACACCCATCCTGAACACAGTATACTCTGTGTATACCACACAGTATACTGTGTGGTATACTCTTCTACTAGGATTACCCAGCTCGGTAGTGCGATACAGTAATTCTTGGTTCATAACAAAGTCACTGATGGTGCTGGTGGCTTCACACAGAGAATAAGGTCTTCCTGGAGCAGGAATTACACCAGACCACATGGGGTCTGTTCTTTGAGCAGTCTTTACGTCCTCAGCACTAAATGGAGGATCAGCAGTTACTACACTGACATGATGAGATAAAGCATCAGCAACTACATTTGACTTGCCAGGTAAATATTCAAAGGTAGGGTTGAACTCTTGGATAGTCAAGGACCATCTGGTTAGTCTTCCAGTAGGTTGTTTATTCTAGAATAAGGGTATCAGTGGGACATGATTGTCAAGAAATGAACAGAGTATTGATATATGATGTCTCGGAAGTGCTTTAAAGATCATACTATCGCTAAAGCTTCTTGCTCAGTAACTATATAATTACGTTCAGCCTTAGTAAGGACTCGGCTAGCAGATGCAACTGCGTTGTACTTGCTACCGGTCTTTTGTGCAATGACGGCACCAATGCCTATGGAACTAGCATCAGTGGAAATTTCAAAACTGGAGCAGATGTTAGCTTTTCTTTGAGAGTTTGAAATGCTCTTTCTTGACGGAAGGTCCAAATAAATTGGGCATCCTTCCTGAGCAACTCAGCCAACGGAGCTGCTATTGAAGAAAAATTGGCAATGAATGATCTATAAAAACCTGCTAAGCGCACAAAGGATCTTACGGCATCAGCAGTTTTTGGGTTTGGAAAATTTAATACTGCAGTTACTATTCTTTGGTCAGTCATAACCCCTCTAGGAGTGACTACGTGACCAAGAAACTTAATTTCTGATCTGAAAAATTGGAATTTTTAGTTTGATCTTTAAATTGGCTTCTTCAAACTTACCAAGTACTACGTCAAGTCTTTTTAAGTGTGTATCTACGTCTTGTGACATGATCTTAACCCGAAGGCCATACGGAGGAAGTGAAAATGACCTGTTGGAGTGGAGAATTCAGTGAGCTCTTGGCTGTCCTTGTGAAGAGGGACTTGCCAAAACCCTTGTAACAAATCTAGGGTCGAGAAAACTTTGTTATCTCCGATGTTACATAAAGTGAATCACTGGGTGCCAAGTACCGTCCTTCTTAGGTACTAAGATTAGGGGCGCATTCCAGGGTGAATTGCTAGGTGCGATAACACCATCATCAAGCATCTGGTTGATTAATTCATCTGCGACAGCAACTTGTGAATGCGGCATTCTGTACGCAGGTACATAAATTGGTCTAGTACCAGGTTCAAGTGGAATACGATGGGACAATAAGTTATACCCATCTTCTCACCTGGTAAGGCAATGGCTTTATGACGTTTGTTCAACAGAGTCAACAAACGTTTGACTTCATCTGGGAAGTCAGTGGGAGCTAAGTCTTTCTCTTCTACTGGTGGAATGGATTGATCCGGTGAAGTGGATTGATCCTCCCCGGTTGAAATAGCACCGACCCACTGGTCAGGTGACAACTCATCCCCAACCCGAACAGGGTAAGGATAGTGAACAAGGTCAACAAAATTGGTATTTGCTCGGAGCCGAACACTATGACCGGAAGTATTGGCAAGGAAGAAATGGATCTTCCTATCTCTTACAACATGTAAAGATGGCTCGACAAACAAACCCTTCAATTTACAGGAATCACTGTCAACTAGGACGTTATCACTATCTGGAACATGAGGGACAACAACAGTCACTCTAGTGAGGGCACTAGCTGCTACAGAAACGTCTTTCTGCAGATGGCATGTGACGTCAAGAAGAGATGGCATTACTAGTTTCAAATAATTGTTTTCCAACAAGGAGTCCCATGTGGAGAAACTACTACTTGAACTAGTAGGCATTGCAGAGATAGGCTCAGCACTCAAGGTAGTCTGAGGGTCCTCGGACACCTGAGGCAACTGGACGCTATCTTGCATGACTGAAGGTGGAGGTGAAACATAGACAGTGACAGGATTATCAGTGCCTGACTGCTTGGGTATGCTACTGGAAAATGTATTGGCCTGGAAGGACTTAATCCGAACTTCGTACTCTTCAGCTGTATGGCAGATCTCGGAACCAAGTTGATAACCCCAAAATGGTACGATTAAGTCATCAATTTTTGCATGCAATCGGTAAGGATCAAGCACAATACGTAAATCTCGCATAGAAGCAAATCCTAATAGGATATCACCAGGAAAATTAATCTGGTCAACAAGGAAGGAAGCAGTAAAATCTCTACCCTTGATGGTAAAGGTAAGAGAAGTCTGACCTTGAACACGCAGATGAGAACCGGCCACACCACTAAGGGATGACACATGAGTTGGTTCTACGAAAAGGACATGTCATAACTGCTTATCCTTAAACAAACTAGACCTGATAATATTGACTTGCGCTCCCGAGTCCATGAACACATGAACGGGCGCATTAAGAACAGATGCTTTTACAAGGGGACCTATTTTTGCATTGGAATTTATATGCAAACAAGAAGGAAGGTTTTCATCAGAGAGGTTTTCATTAGAGAAGGTTTGTTCAGCGTCATCCCCAAAAACATCTTCGTCAAAGACGTGTGAAGCAACATCATCAACGAGACATTCTTCTTCAAGAATGCTTAAGGCATTTAAGGAATTACTAACGGAGATGGAGTACTCATTATCACCTACTGTCACCACTGGGCGGGTTGACTGGGGCGCTCGAATTCCCCCGAATTGGGAAAAGGAGCTTGGGTCTGTTTATTAGCTTTAGAACCATGACCCCTAAGGTTGTATAGAGCATTGCACTCAGATGTGTCATGTCCATGGATTCTATGATAAGTACAGTATGGCAAGTCTGATTGGTAGTCATCATCTGTATGATGCTTCTTAGGGTTACTCTCAGGGCAATTAACTGCAATATGGCCATGGTAACTGCAGTTGTAACAAGTTCTCTGACTATGAGAACTGAACTTACTATAAATACTACGAGGTTTATACTGACTTTGGGCACTGTCCTTGACTGATTTCTGTGATTGTTTATGCTGATCGGGCGCTGTGGCATAAACGAGGGGCTGTGTTGCATGAGGTATAGTTACAAAGGTATCTTTGACACATGGAAAAATACCTGGGGTACACAAGGAATGGGAAAGATTAAAGACTTAAGCAGCTTCATTTCCACAGTCGGAGGATTTGCATCATAAGCACATGTGGAAGCACGTGGCAACAGTTCTTTTATTGCTCCAAAAGCAGTTACTTTGGCAAAGGATTCTGCAGACTCTTTATCCTTGTCAGGTACAAATGTTGAGGACTTGACAGCGGAGATAAAAGACGTGAAAAGAGTATCTAATCTAGACGCAAAGGCACTCAATGATTCACCAGACATTATTCTTGCATTCACCAATTCACGAAGAACTGTAAAAGGATCAGCTGGTGATTTTGGTACTAGAAAAGAACGAATCAATTCCTCATATTCTGACCACTTAGTAAGGCCTTTGAAGTCTTGCATTGCAAGAAGGTCAACAACATGACTGGCAGCAGGGGACCGATGAAGAGCTTCTGTTGTATGTCGGATAATTGATTCCTCTGAAGGAGGACCTATTGTGAGGGCAGAGGCCCGTGAACGAACAGCAGCAAACCATGCATCAAGATGTTTTTCATGGCCATTGAACAGTGGCAAGGCATCAGAATCACGAGTAAAACTGTAGGGACTCTGTAACTGAGTTTGTCTAGCAGTCGCTAAGGGACTATTGGGGATGTCTGCAGGGACAGTTTGAACATTAGGAGATTGAATGCCGTCATTTGCTACAGTACTTGGAGATATGGGAGACATAATTGCAAAGAATTTTCACAAAACTAATACAGGTAAAAATAAGAATAATAAAATATTCACAGAACACAAATAGTTAAAAGTGAAAATAAAAAGTCATGGAACTAGGTGCAAAAAGAATTAAAATGTCTAAGGTATACTGCATGAGAAGTGACAACTCACTGAAATGCACTGTATAAAATATAGAAATATACTTGAAATTGCAATGAAAGGCAATATCACTTCAATATGAATTAACTGCAAAAGTGAGCTGTCTCTACTTTGGAATTCAATCAAGCAATATATGAATAAAATTGTAAATCAATGCAAAGTAGAAATACAATCAGTAAATTGTATGCAACTGGAAATAATACTGAAAAAAACAAATTTTCTAAAAGAAAATGACACTAAGAAATTAATATGCAATACTGACACAATTAAATGAAATGTAATACTGAAAGATTACACTGAATTACAATTATATCACTTGTCAGAAATAAACAACGAATAAAATAGAGTACAAAATACTGTATGCAAAAATTATGAGAGCAAATCAATCACTTGTAGAGGATAAATTTAAAATGCAATCAAGTTGCAGAAACAACTAATGCAGCAATAAAAATTAATTTTGCACTGGGAACAAGTAGATTGAACACTTTAACTCTTAGTTCAATTAAAGTAAACAATTGAAGGCAAAGAGAATAATGAATAATACTTTACTTTAAATATGAATATTAAGAGTGAAGTTGTTCAAGGAATTATTGATAAAATGAATAAGACAATATACAAAATAAAGAAGGAACACTTACAGGCTGCAGAACATAGAACATCAATAGATCAATCAATGGATAATCACAGACAAAATAAATATGTTGGCAGGTGTTGCAACATAAAATATATCTTGACACAGAAGATATAGCTATGGTTTGTGGAGAGGTAAAATAGGTGAGACACTGGAAATTGCAACACTAATTGGCATACAGCAAATATGCAATTAAGAACACTGGGGCATAAACATTGAAAGAACGAATGCACAGAATTATCATGAAAAAAATACCAGGGAAAATCAATGACAAGAAAAAAAATACAAGAAAATAATAAGACACAACACTGATATATTTACACAACACTGAAATAACGTGTAACACTGCACGGAATTAATAAATGAATTAGTTACTGCACTGAGGAACTGGAAAAGATATTATACTGCATGCAAGTCACAGAATAAAATGGGTACACAAAAAGTACTTACTGCAGGTGTAGAGAATTACACAAAGAACATGAAATAAGACACTCAATGAGGGAGACACTGAGAGAAAACATTATTGGAATAAAATTATAGACAAAACACAGTAGAACACAAATGTCACTATGAAAATTCACTGTGGAAATGTCTCACACAAGCAAATGTCTAAAACAGCATTGTCTCTAATGGTGATTGAAGGTAAGCGGAGGTGAGGGGAGAATTTGGGTCTTGCTGGTTGCTGCTACGGCCGCTGGCATACACCATACACTCTCGAAGAAGCGCACACAAGATGGTCTCACATAGGCTCAGCCTTCTCGTTGGCGCTCTCTGGGATGAAGAAACACTCGGAATCTTCACCTGCTATGTGAACCGAAACTACGATGCTAGGAACACGATATAAGGGTTGAAATTAGCCACAAAAATATAGGCTGGCACGCTAGCGAGAGTCAGACAGTAGGGTGGTGGTGGAGAGCGGGTGCTGTGGGGATGACGTCACGGCGCACTGCCAGTACCCACTGAACACTCACTAACCCAGGGGCTTTGCTACAATAAGCCACAGGAATGATGAATATCACTCTGACAATTGTCCAACTGGTAGCACAGAGCGATTGGAGACAATACTTCTAGGAACTGCTGTGCTGAAAAAGCAACTGGCTTACTTGAACAGCGGCTTGCTGAAGGAGCTGGCTTAAGCCCTCGAGACTGGTGAACTTGAATGCTTGGACGTCACACACAGCAGTGAGAAGCAGGATGAATTACAAGAGACAGGCTGGATGATAACTCAGGCTCTCTCCCATTGACTGGCTTACTGGCTTTCTTAATTGCTAAACCCAGATCAACTCATCGGAGGTTTATTGCAATTATAAGCCAGAAGGCTGGAGAACTGGTTCACAAGAGACTTGGATGGATGACGTCACTGGTTGATGGTAGGTGAGTCGCTGGCTTGGGGAGACAGCTGAGGTGGTGGCACTCTCACACACGCCGGCTCTAGATTCTTCTTAAATATGCGTAAATACCCTAAATCCACGCCCACAATGCTGCCACCATTTGTGTAGTGGATGTCTTTCGTAGATTAGGTAAGATAATAAAGAGGAGCTGGGTTGGTAACAGTATATTGGAGTCTGATATATGGGAGTCACTCAGAGCATAGCCTGCGTCTGTCTCTACTCTATGCCGGGTCGATGGGTACTGATGCTGGTAGGAGCAAGAGGCACTCATAGCATTCAAAAGGGGTGACCTTTGACATGGGCTAACGGTTGATCACGTGAGCAGTGTATGACTTAGGCGTGACCACTAGCAGTAACGGTTATAAGCTACTATATACTATCACTGAACTTATGTACTATCACTGAACTGACAGTGACACCAGTGCACTCCCACACTCAACCTGAACTCTCCCAGACCATTCCCACAAACACAATATACTCTCCCAAGCCACTCCCACACCCTTACTGTACTATCCCTGTGCACTACCACTCCCATCCTGTACTCTCCGCAGACCAATGCCACACCCATCCTGTACTTTCCCAGAGCTCTCCCACACCCACCCTGTACTCTCCCAGTGCACTCCACACATCCTGTACTCTCCCAGAGCAGTCCAACATCCATCCTGTACTCTCCCAGACCACTCCACACCATCCTATTGTAAGCAGCCTATACTTAGTCCCTTTCAAATTACTCGGCACTCCGGTGCTGCACAGGTCAGGCTGGCCTGCCATGTTTCTTTCTCACTTCCTCGGCCTAC
>WNWK01041846.1:0-16261 GCA_009830355.1 Cherax destructor | reverse complement strand
AACTTACAAAAAAAGGGTGTTTTTGGGGACCACAAGTCGGGCCCCTTTTCAGTCCCCCCTCGGTTAAAACCCCCCGGGAAATCGTGCAATTATGTAAGTATAATTTTGTAAGTTTTTGTGGAAGTGTATTTTTTTTGGGGAAAAAAATTTCTTCCTAATGGCATTAAGCAGACTTCGGGAGGAATTTTTTCAAACGGGGGTCCATTTATATTTTTTTTAAATTTTTAGTATGTGAATTTTTTTTTGTAGAACGGTTTTTTTTTGTATTTACATTATTTCTTAGGGGAAAAAAGGTTAAATTTTCCGTAAATTTTGTGTTAAGCAGTGGACCCCGAGTTTCGAAAAAATTTCCCCACTCCTGAAGTCTGCTCAAGTCCATTACCAAACAATTTACCCCCTTAAAAAAAAAATGCCTGGGTTAAAGTCTTTCGCCCCCCCCAAAATATTTTTCCCAAAGCCCTACAATATTATACTTACTTTAAATGTCGTTTTCCCCGGGTTTATAAACCCCCACTGTACTAGCTCCGGGAACGATTAATTACGTTACTGGGAGTCCACTGTATATGGGTCCCGGGTTTAAATGGTCCCAAACTCCCCCTTTTATGGGTTTTTTTTTTAAATGCTTTTGTAAGTGTATTTTTGGGGTCAAAAAGGACTAGTCTATTTTACATTATTCCTTATGGGGATAAATTGGCCTAATGGCATTAAACAGCATTCTGTAATGAAAAATATCGTAAACCGGGGTACCACTGTCATGTTATTTTGACATGAGCTGGTTGTGGTGGGACCCCTGTAATAGTAAAATTTATAAAATAATATTTTATAGTGTTGTGAAGTGTCTTTAAAATCAAGAGTTACTGACACACTGCTGCTTCTCCCCCTTCCAAACCTCCCACTTTTAATGATTTCCAAAAGTTGAATTAACTATGTATACATTAGAAAAAAATAAAAAAAAATGAAACCCCAAATTGATAACTTTATTTTTTAAATTTTCATAACTCATATATTACAAAAAACATAAAAAATAAAATACACATACAAAAAGAAATTGCTTACAAAAAAATACAGTGGACCCTCGAGTTTCGTAAACCCCCCAAAACGTACATTTATGTGGGGTAATATTGTAAGTGTTTTGGGATTTTTGGGGGTCTGAAATAGACTGACCTACGTGACATTTTTCCTTAAGGGAGTAAATTTGTTCGGTAATGGCACTTGAGCAGATTTCAGGAGTGAAGTTTTTACGAAACTCGGGGGTCCACTGTACATTAAATTCACCATCTAACATCGTTACGAAGTGGGAGGAGCTAATGAAGGGAGGGAGGCGAGCAGTAACATTCAGTGTCTGGTGAGTCGTCATGGGTGATGGGAGTTAGCTTTAGCGCTAATAAAATTTTGTGTAATTACACTAATATTAGTAATAAAGATTATCTATCTATTACAGATATTCCAAATTGATATCAGAAACACAATAAATACCCTAGAACTGTAATAAAGACGCTGAAATGAATAATATATGCCATATTATATGAGTGGGGTAAGAGAAGCAGGCAAGCCTTAATCACTCTTGTTATAAGAACAAATGCAAAAATAGCATTTATTTTTAGAATAATAATAATTTATAATAATTGATCTGGAGCACTTTAAATGTCATCAGTATTTGGTAGATGACATTTAGTACACTCCACAGCAATTATTATTAATTATTATTAATTATTATTATTTCCCTACAATATATTGTAGGGAAATAATAATAATTATTATTAATAATAATAATAAATAATAACTGCTGTGGAGTGCTCTAAATGTCAGCTACCAAATAGTTAGTGATAACATTTAAAGTGCTTCAGATCAATCATTATAAATTATTATTACGTATTCTAAAAATAATAAATGCTATTTTTGCATGAGACTTGCAGGAGACTTCAATATAAATCTCCTACATGACCAGGACCCACAAGTAACAGAATTCACAAACACTATGAGCAACTGCTTGTTACTACCAACAATATCAAAACCTACAAGAATCTCCGAGACTAGTACCTCATTACTAGACCACATCTGGACTAATACTATAGCCCCTCTAAAATCAGGCATCATCACAGACAACACCACAGACCACTATCCGACCTTTCTCATAACTAATCTTGGTAAATTGCCCCTAGATATTACAAAAGTTACCTTCAGACTACATAATGAGTCAGCTGTAAATAACTTTATAACAGCTATGATTAACATTGACTGGCATAATGAGTTAGAAACATATACAGATACTAATGAATGCATCAAGAATTTCCTTAACAAAACCCACCACCTCTATAACAAACATTGCCATAAAAAAACTAAACAGATCACAGCTAAGAGACTTAACAATCCCTGGCTAACACCCAGCATCCTTAAATCCATTAACAAAAGGCACCAATATGAAAAACAATACAGAAGAGGTCTAATAACCAGAGAACAATCCAAACGCTACTCATCAAACCTTACCAGCCTGACTCCAGAACATAAAAGGTGATATGAAAAAGACCTGGAAGACCCTATCTGCAATTCTAGGAAATAATAAGATAGCGAAAAACAACACCATCAAACTATCAAGAGCAGATGAACCCCTACTCTCACCTACTGAGACAGCAAACAGACTTAATGTTTTCTTCTCCACCATAGGAAAGAATCTAGCGAGTAAAATCCCAAGCTCAAACACCCGTCCAACAGACTACCTCACAAACACCTACCCTAATACGCTATTCCTAGCTCCTACCAACCCAATTGAAGTCTCGCTCATAATCAACACCCTTAAAAACAAGGCAGGAGACATAAACAGCTTACCAACTTTTATGTACAAAAAAGCTTCACAGGTACTGTCACCAATTATAGCAACACTATTCAATAGCAGCTCAAGCTCTTGCAGCTCTTCAGTGGTTAGATCTTCATTGTGGTCCTCCACCAACTCTTCCACATCCTCTCCATTCACATCCAACCCCATGGAAGTCCCCAATTCCAAAATATTTTCCACAACTTCCATAGGCTCCTCAGGGTTAGCTTCAAACCCTTCAAAATCCCTATCTGAGACACAATCTGGCCACAACTTTCTCCAAGCAGAGTTCATCGTCCTGGAGGTCACTCCCTGCCAAGCTTTATCTATAAGGCCTATGCAATTGAAGATATCGAAGTGACCCTTCCAGAACTCTTTTAGGGTCAATTTAGTGCCATTGGTCATATCAAAAACACCTTTGAAACATTGCTTTGGTGTACAGTTTTTTGAAGTTTGAAATGACCTGCTGGTCCATGGGCTGGAGGAGAGGAGTGGTGTTAGGAGGCAAGAACTTCACTTTTACAAATCTGAAATCCTTAGACATTTGGTCGTCCAAGTCTTGAGGATGACCAGGAGCATTGTCCATTACCAGGAGGCACTTAAGTGGCAATTTATTCTCCAATAAATATTTCTTCACACTGGGGCCAAACACTTGATTAAACCATTCCAGGAAAATTTCCTAGTGACCCATGCCTTAGCATTAGACTTCCAAAACACACACAATTTACTCTTGTCAACACTGTAGTCCCTGAACACTCTGGGATTTTCAGAGTGATACACGAGTAAAGGCTTCACTTTGAAATCCCCACTAGCGTTACCACACAACATTAGAGTTAGCCTGTCTTTCATAGGCTTGTGTCCTCGCATTGCCTTTTCCTCCTGCGTGATGTAGGTCCTCCTTGGCATTTTCTTCCAAAAGAGGTCTGTTTCGTCACAATTAAACACTTGTTAGGGTTTGAAATTTTCAGCCTCTACATATTTTTTAAAGTGGCGCACAAATTTTTCAGCCCCATCTTTATCTGAACTGGCACCCTCACCATGCCTTACAACACTGTGTATGCCAGTTCGCCTCTTAAATTTTTTGAACCAGCCTTTGCTGGCCTTAAATTCATCAACATCAACATCACTGGTTCCCTGCATTTTCTTGACAAGATCGGCATGCAACTGCCTTGCTTTTTCACGTATGATGGATTGCACAATACTATCACCCGCTAGTAGTTTTTGGTTTATCCACAGCAACAACAATTTCCCCATATTTTCTATTGTTTGTGATCTCTGTTTGGTTATTGTATTCACCCCTTTCACAACATTAGCTTCAGTGATTGCTTTTCTCTTATACACAATGGAACCGATGGTTGTTGGGGCTTTCTTGTATATCCTGGCGAGCTCGGCAATACATACACCACTATCATATTTTTCTATTATTTCTTTCTTCAGTTCTACGGTGTTCCTTACTTTCTTTACCAAAGAAGTGGCACTAGGAGCTTTCTTTGGGCCCATGGTAGCTTATTTAGTAGTCACACACAATAATCAAGGCCCAAAAACAATGAATTGTTAATAAATATTTTGTATAAACTCCTGGGGTGATGTTCACTCAAGCGTAAACAATGCTAGACTGCGTGGCAATGTGTGTGGGTGGTGGCCTACGGCCTTTGTATGTGCGCGGCACTGGTGGACAGGTTCCGGACCGAGCACGAAAACGGAGGGAACACACGAAAACAGAGGGCAATTTTCCACGAAAAAACTACACGAAAACTGAAATACGTACACGAAAACAGAGATACACGAAAACGGAGGGATGACTATTCGGAGCAGTACGCAAATGAATGTAGATCTACGTATGGACAGTTTATGGGTTAATATTGTTTATTATGTCATATTAGATGAATTGTAATAGATAAATAAGCCATAGAGTTTATATTAGTGTCATTTTGAAGGACTATCTTGTCCTGTCCACAAACACACACCCCTGTCGCCAGCACAGTTCCAAACATTCACCAGAAACAGAACTCTCTGGAACACTTTTTTGAGCAGCAGGGGTCCAGTGACTCTCAAGCTGGTCCTAGTGGCATTAAAAAACAAAGAAGGGAAGTAACCCCGGAAAAGAACTTATTACCTGAAGTGTTAATGGAAGGGGATTCCCCTTCCAAACACTAGCAACTACTCCTTCCTCTCCCCTCCTTCCATCTTCCACACATAAACAACTCTTCAATAAAGGTAAGTGTCAAGTTATTACTGTTTTATGTACTTTGTATCTAATTCTTTTCTTTGTAATTTAATGTGGAAACAATATTTATTTTAATACTTTTGGGTGTCGGAAACAGATTAATTTTATTTCCATTATTTCTTATGGGAAAAATAGATGCGGAGTTCGTTGTATTCGGTGTTCACAGCGCCCTCTTGAACGGATTAATCACGAACTCTGGGGGTCCACTGTATTATATTATATTATACGTATTATTAGTACAGTGGTCCCTCCGTTTTCGTGCATCTCCAAACTCAAACATTTATGTAAGTGTATTTTCATAAGTGCTGTTGCAAGTGTATTTTTGGGGGTCTGAAATAGACTAAACTACGTGACATTATTTCTTAAGGAAGTAAATTCGTTCGATAATGGCACTTGAGCAGCATTCTGGAACGAATTTTCGGTGAAAACCGAGGGACCACTGTACGGTGGACCCCGAGATTCGGCCCTAATCCATTCCAGGAGCTAGGCCTTAACTCGAACTGGACGAAAGTCAAACCATTATTTCCCATAAGAAATAATGTAAATACAATTAATCCGTTCCAGACACACAAAAATATTAAACAATAATACATTTTAATGACATTAATTATAGTTCTACATAAACAAAACAACACTTAATAACACAAAATAATAACAAATAACATAATAAATAATATTTACTTACCTTTATTGAAGAGGCTTGCTGGCATCTAGAAGATAGGGAGGACAGGAGGAGGGTTTAGTGTTTGGAAGGGGAATCCCCCTCCATAAGGACTTCAAGTAACAAGTCCCTCTCTGGGGTTACTTCCCTTCTTTGTCTTTTAATCCCATTAGGACCAGCTTGAGAGTCACTAGACCCATGTCTAGAAAAATAACTGTCCCGAGTGCTCTGTTTCTGGCATCTCTTTAAGATTTTCCTGAAGTGGGACAAGGTTTTGTCATTGAACAAGTTGCAGATGTGGCTTGTTTCAGCTTGCTCAGGGTGAAATTCTTCAACGAAACTTTGCACCTCATTCAACATCGAACAAATTTTCTTAATCCGTGAATAAGGCACCTCACCCTGCCCATCTTCCTCCTCCTGTGAAACAATTTCCTCTACTGTTGTCTGATGCTGTTCCAGATGAAGCTCTTGCAGCTCTTCAGTGGTTACGTCTACCCTGTGGTCCTCCACCAACTCTTCCACATCCTCACCACACACCTCCAACCCCATGGACTTGCCAAATGCCACAATACCTTCCACAACAGGCACAGGGTCGTCAGAGTCAGGGTCAGCCTCAAACCTTTCAAAATCCCTCTTTTCAACACAATCCGGCCACAGTTGTCTCCAAGCAGAGTTCAAAGTTCTGGAAGTCACTCCCTCCCAAGCCTTACCTATAAGGCCTATGCAATGGAGGATACTGAAGTGATCTTTCAAGAACTATCATAGGGTCAACTCAGTGTCCGAGGTCACTTCAAAGCACTTTTGAAACACTGCTTTTGTGTACAGTTTCTTGAAGTTAGAAATGACCTGCTGGTCAATAGGCTGGATGAGAGGAGGGGTGTTATGAGGCAAGAACTTCACTGTGATGAAATTGAAGTTCTCAGACAAATAGTCTTCCAAACTGTGAGGATGAGCAGGAGCATTGTCCAGTTCCAGGAGGCACTTGAGTCCCAATTTTTTTTCCAGGAGGTATTTCTTCACACTGGGACCAAACACTCCAGTGAGCCATTCTACGAAAATTGCTTTCGTGACCCATGCCTTAGTGTTAGCCTTCCAAAACTCACACAAATTATTCTTGTTCACAGTGTGTTTCTTGAACACTCTGGGATTTTCAGTGATACACCAGTAAAGGCTTCACTTTAAAATCCCCACTAGCATTACTACACTTCATGAGAGTTAGCCTGTCTTTCTTAGGCTTTTGTCCTGGCAGTGCCTTTTCCTCTTGAGTAATGTATGTCCTCTTTGGCATTTTTCTTCCAAAAGAGGCCTGTTTCATCACAATTAAACACTTGTTGGGGTTTGAAATTTTCAGTGTCTACAAACCCCTTAAATTCAGACACAAACTTTTCAGCAGCACGCTTGTCTAAACTGGCTGCCTCACCATGCCTCACAACACTGTGTATGCCACTATGTTTCCTATATCTGTCAAACCAGCCTTTGCTGGCTTTAAAATCACTCACATCAGCACTGGTTCCAGGCATTGTCTTGACAAGATCTGCGTGCAACTGCCTTGCCTTTTCACAAATTATCACCCGTTATCTGTTTTTCGTTGATCCACACCGCCAACAATTTCTCAACCTCATCCACTGTTTTTTATCTATTTTTGGCAAACATGTCAACACCTTTTGCAACATCAGCTTCCTTGATTTCTTTTCTCTTTGCCAGGATAGAGGTGATAGTAGATTGTTTTTTTCCGTAAATCCTGGCAAGCTCACCCACATGTTTGCCAATCTCATAATTTTCTACTATCTCCTTCTTCAGTTCGATGGTGTTCCTCACTTTCGTAGCCACAGAGTGCCACTAGGAAGCTTCTTTGGACCCATGGTGACTTATACAGTGGACCCCGAGTAACATAAAACTTCACTCAGAGCCTGCTAAGTGCCATTACACAATTTACTCTTAAGAAAATGTCAAGTAGGTTAGTCCATTTCAGACCCCCAAAAATACACTTACAAAAGCACTTACAATATTATACTTACATAATTGTACGATTTCTGGGGTGTACGTAACTCGGGGGTCCACTGTATTTCACAGTGACAAGCACTAAAAACAATAAAATTATTGTAAAATGCCTGAATGAGCACGGTGGGTAATGTTCACTCAAGGATAAACAAAGCTAAACTGGCTCATGGCGCCTGCGCGGGGAGGTACACGAGCACAGGTAAGGGGACAGGTCTGGTATGCGGGCCAATAGTCGGGGAAACGGCCGATTGTCGGGGAAAAATTGGGCTGAAAAAAGTGATCGAAATTTGAACCGTCCGATACTCAGACCGGTCAAATCTCGGGGGTCCACTGTAGTAGTAGTAGTACATACGTTTTATAATAATACAGTGGACCCTCGGTTTTCGCCGAAAATTCTTTCCAGAATGCTGCTCAAGTGCCATTACCGAAAGAATTTACTTCCTTAAGAAATAATGTCACGTAGGTTAGTCTATTTCAGACCCCCAAAAATACACTTGCAGAAGCACTTACGAAAATACACTTACATAAATGTTTGAGTTTGGAGATGACCGAAAACCGAGGGACTACTGTAATAATCAGTATTATTATTATTATTAATTTAGGGAACTGGAGCACATATCCAATTCCCTAGATCAAGAGCCCGTCATTATGTATGTACTAATGATAATAATAATAATAATTATTATAACAATAATAATAATAATACAGTGGTCCCTCGGTTTTGCATCTCAAACTCAACATTTATGCAAGTATTTAAAAGTGCTTCAAGTTAGTTTGGCGGTCTGAATAGCAACTATGTGACATTATTTATTAGAAATGTTCGGTAGGCACTTGAGCAGCATTCTGGAACGAATTTTTGGCGAAAACCGAGGGACCCCTGTACAATACAATACAATAATAATAATGATAATAATAATAATAACAGTAAGGAGAAACTTCAAAAGGCTCCCAGTAGTTGGCACCACCATCAGCAAAACATTGGTAACCACTACTACTTTTCAACTGTTTAGACTTGTAGTCTATAAGTACAGTGGTACCTCTACTTATGAGCTTAATTCATTCCAGACGGCTATTCAAGTGCCGATACCGAAGGAATTTATTTCCATAAGAAATAATGAAAATTAGATTAATACATTTCAGACCCCCAAAAATACACTTACATAAGCACCTACAAAAATACACTTACATAATTGTTCGAGTTGGGAGCTGCTCGTAAGCAGAGGTACCACTCTATTAGGTTAAGTCTGACCAAAATGCCTCAGCATGAAAGTGGCTTTCTTTGTTCCAATCAAATTATGATATGTAAACACACATTGTAACCTTTACAAAGAAATATTTTATTTATTTATTTATTTATTTAAGGAACCAACACATCCTGAAATTTCATATGTTTCCAGAAGCAAAAAATCGACCGAACGACTGTTCATATCCTGAAAAGTTTGCAAGGTAGGGCATTCATAAGCCAAAGTTCCACTGTACTTACAGAAGGTAGTCAAGCTTCAAACACTGTTTATTATAAAGCAATAAAGATATGGAACTGATTCCCTGAACATATCAAAGCCAGTCCCAGAATGAGTTTGTACAAGAAGAGAACTAATAGGTACGTAATGAAAATGCCACAGAAAGGTACCTAACAAATGAAGCTACAGAAAGGGAGGAGAGTGGTTTCTAGTATAGTTAACATTGGTGAAACTATTATTGCAAGCTGATCCTCTCTTTAATATTCATGTCAATAACTCACTTCACATTATTCTCATTGTACATCCTATTATTGTAACTGATTTTCACACAGTTGAGATACTTAGCTGTTTTAATTTTTATGGTTATAACCATGACTGATTTCCAGTGTATCTCACAGCTGGGCTTTAAATAATAAGATATTACAATGACACAGTGGAAATAAATCACTTAAGACTCTTCTGAGGCTCAGTTGGCAACACTCACCTCACACACCATGTCCACGGTTTGATTCCTGGCATGGTGGACACATTGTGCATGCTTCCTTACACCTGCTGTCCTTGTTCACCTAGCAGTAAGAATCTAGGTGTTAAGTCACCTTACACCTGCTGTCCTTGTTCACCTAGCAGTAAGTATCTAGGTGTTAAGTCACCTTACACCTGCTGTCCTTGTTCACCTAGCAGTAAGTATCTAGGTGTTAAGTCACCTTACACCTGCTGTCCTTGTTCACCTAGCAGTAAGAATCTAGGTGTTAAGTCACCTTACACCTGCTGTCCTTGTTCACCTAGCAGTAAGTATCTAGGTGTTAAGTCACCTTACACCTGCTGTCCTTGTTCACCTAGCAGTAAGTATCTAGATGTTAAGTCACCTTACACCTGCTGTCCTTGTTCACCTAGCAGTAAGTATCTAGGTGTTAAGTCACCTTACACCTGCTGTCCTTGTTCACCTAGCAGTAAGTATCTAGGTGTTAAGTCACCTTACACCTGCTGTCCTTGTTCACCTAGCAGTAAGAATCTAGGTGTTAAGTCACCTTACACCTGTTGTCCTAGTTCACCTAGCAGTAAGTATCTAGGTGTTAAGTCACCTTACACCTGCTGTCCTTGTTCACCTAGCAGTAAGTATCTAGGTGTTAAGTCACCTTACACCTGCCGTCCTTGTTCACCTAGCAGTAAGTATCTAGGTGTTAAGTCACCTTACACCTGCTGTCCTTGTTCACCTAGCAGTAAGTATCTAGGTGTTAAGTCACCTTACACCTGCCGTCCTTGTTCACCTAGCAGTATCTAGGTGTTAAGTCACCTTACACCTGCTGTCCTAGTTCACCTAGCAGTATACCGGGAGTATACCTGGAGTGGGTTCCGGGGGTCAATGCCCCCATGGCCCAGTCTGTGACCAGGACTCATAGTGGATCAGGGCATGATCAACCAGGCTGTTACTGTTGGCTGCACGAAACATGACGTACGAACCACAGCCCAGCTGGTCAGTAAGTAGGTAACTGTTAGTCGAATGGTTTGCATGGCATCCTGGGGTATAATATTAAAGACCACAATGGAAATATGACAGTATTTAATGGATTTTCTTGGGTTATCCTGGGTGGCTTACACTCCCTACCCTGGGTGGCTTACACTCCCTACCCTGGGTGGCTTACACTCCCTACCCTGGGTGGCTTACACTCCCTACCCTGGGTGGCTTACACTCCCTACCCTGGGTGGCTTACACTCCCTACCCTGGGTGGCTTACACTCCCTACCCTGGGTGGCTTACACTCCCTACCCTGGGTGGCTTACACTTCCTACCCTGGGTGGCTTACACTCCCTACCCTGGGTGGCTTACACTCCCTACCCTGGGTGGCTTACACTCCCTACCCTGGGTGGCTTACACTCCCTACCCTGGGTGGCTTACACTCCCTACCCTCGGTGGCTTACACTCCCTACCCTCGGTGGCTTACACTCCCTGCCCTCGGTGGCTTACACTCCCTACCCTCGGTGGCTTATACTCCCGACCCTCGGTGGCTTACACCCTGGGTTATCCTGGGTTCTACACTCCTACCCTGGGTTATCCTGGTTACTAACATCCCTACCCTGGGTTATCCTGGTTACTAACACTCCCTACCCTGGGTTATCCTGGGTTACTACACTCCTACCCTGGGTTATCCTGGGTTACTAACACTCCCTACCCTGGGTTATCCTGGTTACTAACACTCCCTACCCTGGGTTATCCTGGTTACTAACACTCCCTACCCTGGGTTATCCTGGTTACTAACACTCCCTACCCTGGGTTATCCTGGGTTACTAACACTCCCTACCCTGGGTTATCCTGGGTTACTAACACTCCCTACCCTGGGTTATCCTGGTTACTAACACTCCCTACCCTGGGTTATCCTGGTTACTAACACTCCCTACCCTGGGTTACTAACACTCCCTACCCTGGGTTATCCTGGGTTACTAACACTCCCTACCCTGGGTTATCCTGCTGGGTTATTTACAGATAAGTAACTATGTATGATAATTGTAATTATGTGTATTTAAATATACTTACTATGTATCACTAGGAAGCGTAAACCCGTAGGGGTCACACAGCTTGTGGGACAGTTGGTTTAGATGCAAAATAAGTCAATATAACTCCAGTTCCTTGGATCAAGATCCGTCATGTAGATAATAAGTTTATCATGTAGATAATAAACCCGCACGGGCGGGGGAGTGAGAGAGCCACAAATATAAGACATAAAGGAGACTCCTCACTTCTTCTTCTTCTTCGTTGGGGTTTTATTGGGCCACTAACAGCATAAGCCGTATCGAAGCCGACTTCTCGATGGTACGAGGAATATTTGTTGTTCAAGGCGATGAGAGGAAAGAAGCCTGAGTAGATCTATAACCCACTATGATAACATGAACATAGATAAGTATGTTTATGGAGCAACTTGCAATGTGAACAGACTGACTGATGTTGTAGTGGCCAGGCTTAGGCTTGGCTACAAGTACTTCTGGCAGTTTGGGAGATACACAGATGATGATCAAACTAAATGCAAATTATGTGATCAGGCATATGGTCACTGTACTCACCTAGTTGTACTCACCTAGTTGTGGTTGCAGGGGTCGATACATAGCTCCTGGCCCCGCCTCTACATTGGCCGCTACTGGGTCACTCTCCCTGCGCGATGAGCTTTATCATACCTCTTCTTAAAGCTATGTATGGAACCTGCCTCCACTACATCGCTTCCCAAGCTATTCCACTTCCCGACCACTCTGTGACTGAAGAAATACTTCCTAACATCCCTGTGATTCATCTGAGTCTTCAACTTCCAACTGTGTCCCCTTGTTGCTGTGTCCCATCTCTGGAACATTCTGTATCTGTCAACCTTGTCAATTCCTCTCAGTATTTTATATGTCGTTATCATGTCCCCCCTATCTCTCCTGTCCTCCAGTGTCGTCAGGTCGATTTCCCTTAACCTCTCCTCGTAGGACACCCCTTAGCTCCGGGATTAGTCTTGTTGCAAACCTTTGCACTTTCTCTAGCTTCTTTACGTGCTTGGCTAGATGTGGGTTCCAAACTGGTGCTGCATACTCCAGTATGGGCCTAACGTACACAGTGTACAAGGTCCTGAACGATTCTTTATTAAGATGTCGGAATGCTGTTCTTAGGTTTGCTAGGCGCCCGTATGCTGCAGCAGTTATTTGGTTGATGTGCGCCTCAGGAGATGTGCCTGGTGTTATACTCACCCCAAGATCTTTTCCTTGATTGAGGTTTGTAGTCTCTGGCCCCTAGACTGTACTCTGTCTGCGGTCTTCTTTGCCCTTCCCCAATCTTCATGACTTTGCACTTGGTAGGTTGAACTCCAGGAGCCAATTGCTGGACCAGGCTTGCAGCCTGTCCAGATCCCTTTGTAGTTCTGCCTGGTCCTCGTCCGTTGAATTCTTCTCATCAACTTCACATCATCTGCAAACAGGGACACTTAGTCTATTCCTTCCGTCATGTCGTTCACAAATACCAGAAACAGCACCAGTCCTAGGACTGACCCCTGTGGAACCCCACTCGTCACCGCGCCCACTCTGACACCTCGCCACAGACCATGACTGCTGCTGTCTTCCTGACAGGTATTTCCTGATCCATTGTAGTGCGTTCCCTGTTATCCCTGCCTGGTCCTCCAGCTTCTGCACTAATCTCTTGTGTGGGACTGTGTCAAACGCCTTCTTACAGCCCAGAATATGCAATCTACCCACCCCTCTCTCTCTTGTCTTACTCTGTCACCCTGTCATAGAACTCCAGTAGGTTTGTGACACAGGATTTCCCGTCCCTGAAACCGTGTTGGCTGTCGCTGATTAGCTCATTCCTTTCTAGGTGCTCCACCACTCTTCTCCTGATAATCTTCTCCATGACCTTGTATACTATACATGTCAGTGACACTGGTCTGTAGTTTAGTGCTACATTTCTGTCTCCCTTTTTAAAAATTGGAACTACATTTGCTGTCTTCCATGCCTCAGGTAGTTGCCCTGTTTCGATAGACGTGTTGAAGATTGTTGTTAGGGGTACACATAGCTCCTCTGCTCCCTCTCTCAGGACCCATGGAGAAATGTTATCCGGCCCCATCGCCTTTGAGGTATCTAGCTCGCTTAGTAGCCTCTTCACTTCCTCCTCAGTTATGTGTATTGTGTCCAGCACCTGATGGTGTCTGAACTGTCTTGAACACTATGTGCTGAATTGTCCACTTATTGAGGAATATAGAGATAGACAGTATAATAACCTATGTGACATGTCAAGATATCTTATTAATGAAAATAGGATAGATTAGAGATTTAGATTTTGCCACCGAAGTGGCTAGTTTATTGTGCACCCCATATCCATCCTGTGGATGGTAGCGCAAACATATGGATACACAAAAGGCCTGAGGCACTAGGCCCCAAAGGGGTTAACAATTGTATAAATAAGATACCAATTGTACTAAACAAATTTCCTAAATTTGTTTGTAACAGATAATTGAAATGTAGATATAAATCCAAATGTGCAATTGTTAACCCCTTTGGGGGCCTGTGCCTAGGCCTTTTGTGTATCCATGCTCTTGCTACCTCACAGGATGATTGGAGTACAAACTACCACTTCGATGGCAAAAAATCTAAGAAAGGACCAGCATGAGCCGTATCTAGCTTTCCCATGTTCTAATAATAATAATAATAATAATAATAATAATAATAATAATAATAATAATATCTTAATTTACTACCAGTACATGCAAGGTATACACACCATAGCTGACATCAGTGACATACTACTATATAGAAAGCCGCTTGTTATGCTGAGCGTTTCCCACAAATTAGGTCAGTTTTGTCCCAGGATGCGACCCACCCCATCCACTAACACCCGAGGTACCCAGGCTCCAGGGATAGACGGCATAGTTATGACTTCTATAGGATATATTGGAATGTATTAGGGGATGTTTGGTATGGCTCTTTTAACACAATGAAGGAAGGGATGCAGGAACTGATCAATGCATGGGCGTAGTGGTGTTGGTTAAGAAAGGGGAACAGGGTAACAATGAGCAATTACAGGCCTTTAGCAATGATGAATGCAGATTATAAGATTTTCGAAAGTATTGGGAAATAGGTTGAAAAAAGTGCTAGGAGGAGTGATTGAGGAAGGGCAGTGTGGGATACCAGGGAGAAGCATGATAAGTGGTCACGAAAAATTAAAGTATATAAAGAATAGCATAGGGGAGGGTATTAGCATTAGATTGGAGAAGGGCATATGACAGTGTGGAGAGGGAGGTGCTCTATGAAATTATGCGACACCAGGGGTTTGGGGAGGAAGTGGTAGGATGGGTTGAAACAGTGTATAAGGGGGCAAGTATACCAGTGCAATTGAATGGTCGTGTGGGAATGGTAAAAATGGAAAAGGGATTAAGGCAGGGATGCCCTCTGTCGCAATGTCTATTGCATGCATGCGAGATCCATTCTACAGACTAGTAAAGGAGGGTGTAGTGGTTGTAGGTTAATAAAACCCCGAGTAACAATAACAATGTACTCTCCAGGGCCGCTCCATAACAACAATGACAATAACAAAACAATTATAAATGACTGAACCAAACAAACATAGTATTCAATCCTCCTACTGATCCCAACCCCTTACATTTCTCCTTTCCTAAATTGCATTATATCATCCAACTTATAAATCCAACCTATCTGGAGGTTTGACAACTCTGCTGGAACGCCGGTGAATTGGCGGGTTTGCACTGTCCTGAGGTGCCTCCTCTTCTCTCACCCGGCTGGTTCCTTATCAAACCTCCCAGGAGGTTCTTCCTGTATGCTAACCTGCTCTTTAAGTTTATTACCATTATTAACTGTTGTTGGCAGTTCCTCTAAACCACTCCTTACTGCTTCTGGTACTGTTGGAATCAGTAGTTGCTCTCCCTCCTAAACCTTGGCATGAGCTGATCTTTTGCCTTTTCCATATCATGTTACCAAACCCTCTAATTAACACTTTGTAATTCTAACCCTAATACCTCCACAATTTTTTCCCTTTTACCCAAGGGTCACCTTTCCCAAAGTTCCTTGCATACACAGCATCATCAACTTTAAAATTGCTTCACCACTTCTTGAAGGGCACCAGCAGGCATGTTAGGCAATGAATTGTCTCTTTAACATGACATTTGACAGCCAAATACAGGGACTTTGAAATTCCTATCAAACATCATTTCTGCTGGAGTCTTATTAGTGGAGGAATGAACAGTTTCCTATGGTTATATAAGAACCTACATAATCTGGTATTGAGAGATCCTTTTGTAAACTTGTGTAACCCTTCCCCTTCAATGTCCTTACCGCTCTCTCTGCCAGACCATTTGATGATGGATGGTATGGGGCTGGGTAACATGTTCAATACTATTCTTACTAAAGAAGGCTTCCAGTTCTTGGGATACAAAGTAAGCAGCATTATCTGTACAACTATGTCTGGTAACCCAAAATTACAATAGGATTTCTTCAGTAACTCATTAGTCACTGTGGATGTCATAGAACTAGTGACTTGCATCTAAGAATTTTGAAAAGGAATCCACAATTACCAAAAATATTTGCCCTCAACTGGACCTGCATAGTCTATATGCACTCTAGACCATGGTT
>WNWK01041845.1:0-16261 GCA_009830355.1 Cherax destructor | reverse complement strand
AAAGGAGGAGAGTGAGCAACCATCGGGAGACTATAGACTGTACTGTAGTAGAGGGCGAGGAGATGAAAGAGGAAACTTTCAAAGGGGCTTGGAAGGGGACAGGAGTGGAAGTGACCTGGGTAGGGAAAGTCAAGGAAGAAAATTGCGAGGGGACAGGGGATGATATTGAACGAGGAGGATGAACCTCCACACACGTTACAGAACTAGTCGGAGGTGAAGAACTCGACAATGGGGATTTTTTTGCTGGACTTATGAGAAGGAGGGGGGTGGTGAGGATTGGGTGGTGGACGAGAGTGTTTAGACAGAGAACTGTGCAAGTGAGTAGAGGAAGGGGGGTGGACAGTATGGGATGCCGAGGTAGGAACCTCGGAGCCAAGAACAGCAAAAGGATTCGAGACGGGTGACTGAGGATGGGGCGACCACAGAGGAAGCCGCGGAAGTTGGGACCTCAGAAGTGCAGGGACGTTTAGCAATGCGAGAATAAGAAATACGGGGAAGTCTCCCTTGAAGGCATAGATGAAAGACAGCCATAGCATATGAGAAGCCTTACGCCTCTCTGAGACAATGGATTTCCCGCTCATTTAGGTAAACCTGACAATGGCGAGAGTACGATGGATGCGCCTCATGACAGTTAAGGCAAGAAGGAGGTAGAGTACAAGAAGGACTGGCATGGTTACACTGTTGCGATGTAAGGGCCACTTTTCGAACCTGTAAACGGTGACCTGCAATGTAGACCGAGGGTAGAAGGTCATGGCAGTCAAATGTTAAACAAGTTATATTGCAAGGATAACGTCTTTGCTTATTGGCAGGGAGGACAAAAGTGTAAACTTTGAGGATAAGGAGTTCTTGGAGCTCAAGCTGCTCCAAAATGTCACCACCACATGTCTGGAAATTCCGTTGGACAATGGTGTGGGGTAAAATGACAGAACAACTACAAGAATTGAGAGAATGATGTTTGTCAATAGTGATAGGAATAGTATCTATGGTCGTGAGAAGTGAAAGATCGCGAGCTTGGCCAGCATTCTGGACCGTGATGATGTGAGTGCTGCTCTTGAGAGCGTGAAATGAGATATCTTTACCTACTTGGCATAGGAGAGCTTTTGCTATACTATGATAGAAAAGATAGGTAGTTGAAGTAGTCGGTCTTAGAGTAAAAAACTTTGTCCATTGTGTAGTGTGAAACAAAGTGTTTAAGGGGAGTGCATGATGTGCTGGTCGTTTCTGAAATGAATGAGAAGGAAGTGTCAAATCGTCATGTAAGGGTCTTGGTCGTTTGGATGTGGGACCGGAGGTGTTCCGACGTGTGACGGGCGAGCAATCCGAAAATTGCCGCTCCATTGAGGAAGAAGCTGGAATCAAGGTCAGAGAAGAGCGAAGGTCAGACATGTCAAAAGGGACGGTTGAAACTCGAGTACCTGAAGCAGGTGGCGAACCGGCACCAGCTAGAGGTACAGGGGTATTAGAGGTGTCCGAAGAGTTGTCCATTAACGAGGTAGGGTCAGAACTGGGTGCGGTATCAAGAAGGGGCCCAGAGGTAGGTTTAGGGCATACATGGTTAGGTTACTTCTTTCTTTTTGTTTTTAAGAAAACAAAGAAAGAAGAAAATAAAATAAAATAAAAAAAGAATAAAAGAAGGGGGGAACGTGGAGGAATAGCTCCTAGGAGGAATGGAAGGGGCATAAATCCCCCACCGCACCCAAGAAGACCTCAGCACCACATGTAGTGCAGATGCTGCATGGAACCCATGCCATACGCGACTCTTCATGCCAGTAAACCAGCAATCCGGGATAGCAACCTCACATCCACCGAGCCACCTCGTGGACAAAAGAGAGGGCGGCCGGATACCCGCCACAAAGCATACCTCCTTTGGCCACCACCCTCGGAATCCGAAAGGTGGCCTCCAGAGATACACTCATCGCCCGAAAGATACCGGAGAGGGATTGGGACATCCCCAGGTGATGCAGATTCCATGGCAAACTACACCACCGCCAAGAACCTCAACGGAATGGGATGGACCATGGTACCCTTTCCCCTACCTAGGAACTAGAATGCCTGTGGAGAGAAGCTCCCAGGGTAAAAATGGGAAGGGAATAAGGGAGGGATGAGGAGGAGGAGGAGGAGGAAAGGGAAAAGGGAGGGGGATTGGGGGGTAATTAGGTTCGGTCTGAGGAAGAAGACCAAGAGGTCCAATTCCTCAGACCAATAGCCTCTTTACCGTGACAAGGAGCCCCTCTTAAAGAGGAGGTGGGTGGGAGCATTGGGTATGGCATGTTTGTTTTGGGTTAGAATGTTTGGTTGCATTGGGGTTGTACAGGTTGGGGGACATCTGAAGGTGATTGTATTTGAGCTTCCTCCTGAGTCTGGGTTCTTCTGTCCATGTCTCTTTCCTCCTTTTGTCTTTGTACCCTCTCTTTCAGTTTCTGTCTTTCTTCTCTTGTTATGTTGAGGTCGAGATACACCCTCCAGTACCCTTTGTCTTGCTTTCTCCTGCAGGATCCTGTTTCGAGCCTGTATGAGTGTGTGTGTGTGTGTGTGTGTGTACTCACCTAATTGTACTCACCTAATTGTGGTTGCAGGGGTCGAGACTCAGCTCCTGGCCCCGCCTCTTCGCTGTGTGTGTGTGTGTAAGTGTGTGGGTTTATTAAGTGTGTGAAAAGTAGTGGTGAAATTGTGTGTTATGATGTATGAGTGTGTATGTGGGGTCTGCGAGTAACACGTCGTCTACAGTGCTCCACTACCTGGCCTGACCTGACTCACACCTGATCTACCAGCTAATGTATTCTGTGCTTCACCTGTCTGCTCACCCTTTTCTACTAGAAATTACCAATTGCTACTTGTTACTGAGTACTTGATATCCTATTCCTTATCTTACTATGAGAGTTGACCGTTCACAAACAGCTTGGCGGTTAGGTAATTGGAACTCACACCCGACCCCCCGAAAATCACGCCTAGGTGAGATACTTGCGATGCAGCCTGTATAGCCTGTAGTAGCCTGTAGATTGTCCAACTCAGTGCGATGTCCTGGCGTATATCCACTTTCGTTTCTTGTCGATATATAACCTATTCACTGTATTTCTTTCACTTGTCACATATTTATTTCACTTTATTATCTTGGGTGACACATGTGGCAACGTCGCCTGGAGCACACTAAGCCTCCACTGACCCTGCCACTAGATATCACTTTCTAGTTCACTTAAAAAAATTGTGGCTCTCCCCACACTTATGTGCCTCATGGCAACTCTAAATCACTTCAAGGGTTGTTCACTACCCTGACACACTTGATAACCCTGCATTACCCTTGGGTAGCCCAAGAGGACCTCAGTGCAGCCAGTAGTGCAGATGGGCATAGAACCCATGCCATACCATACCCTTGATGTCAGTAAACCAGTAATCCGGAATAGCAACCTCACATTTATCAAGTCACCTCAGCAGACAAAAGAGAGGGTGGTCGGATTATTGTTATAATAAAAAAAGCTAAACCACAGGGGTCATACAGCGCAGCTGGGCAGGCCAAGATGCAGGGAGAATGGGTTGTAAGAGGGAGATGGATGATTAGTAGGGTATGGAGTGCAGGGATAGAGGGTAGCAAGAGATCAAGGTAGTAGGGACTAAGGGAGGTGCTAGAGGTATAATCTTCAGAGTTTGTGTAGTAAGTCAGTTTCTGTCAAAAAGTCAACGAGAGAGTCAGGATTAAAGGAGGGTCCATCTGCAAGAAGCGAAGGTAAAGAAAGGCCGCAGAGCGAAGACGCCGTTGGAGGTAAATTCTGCGTGCTCGTTGATAGAGTGGGCAGTCCAACAGAATATGTCGAACAGACACTGGAACCTGACAATGCTCACAGAGAGGGGCAGGGAGCCTCTCCATGAGATACCCGTGAGTAAGACGGGTGTGGCCGATGCGAAGACGGGAGAGTGTAGTCTCCCAACCTCGACATTGGTGACAAGAAGAAGGCCAGAAACCTATAACCAGGTTTAATAGAATGAAGTTTGTTATTCAGCAGGTCAGACCAGCGTTGTTGCCAACGGATGCGAAGGTGGGTAGCAATGACCGCAAAATAGTCTGAAAGGAACACCTCTATATGAAACTGGAAGGTCATGTACTGCTGACCGCGCAGCAATGTCTGCCTGTTCATTGCCCTGTACGTCAACATGACCAGGGACCCAACAAAAGACAATATCTTTATGCTTGCTAAAGATACAGCGTAACCAAAGGTGGATATGAAGAACTAGGGGGTGAGGTGTATAAATTTTACTGATAGCCTGTAAAGCACTAAGGGAGTTTGAAACGACCACAAATGGTGACACAGGCATAGATGCAATACGGATAAGTGCCACAAGAATGGCATACAATTCAGCCGTAAATATGCTAGCCGAGGGTAATAGATGCCCTCGCACGACGCTGTACGGAAACACTGCTGCGAATCCGACACCGTCAGATGACTTTGAACCATCGGTGTATACTGCGATGGCATGGGAATGAGAACGGAAATGGTCTAGAAAGAAAGAGCGAGAAGCCGCCGTAGGTAGTTGGGCTTTCGCTCAAGGTAGAGAAATAGAACAGACACGGACAGCAGGAACTTCCCAAGGAGGCAGGGAAAAGGGAGATGTCACATGAACATATAGAGGTGGGAGCTCAAGGGAAGACAGGAGTGAATGTAGAGAAGAGAAAAGGGATGAAGTAAGCAGGGCGACGAACAAATAAAGAGTGCCAACTAACATATGTAACAATCCTATCTTTAGTGAGCCACTAACCAGACTGAAAGTCGAAAACCTAAATGATTTTTTTATGAGAGTGCCACAGAACTTGACAGACGCATGCCTTTCTGACATCATCACGACGCCAAATGACTTCGAAAAGGCAATAAATGACATGCCCATGCACTCCGCTCCAGGCCCAGCCTCATGGAACTCCGTGTTCATCAAGAACTGCAAGAAGCCCCTATCACATGCTTTTAACATCCTATGGAGAGGGAGCATGGACACTGGGATCGTCCCGCAGCTACTAAAAACAACAGACATAGCCCCGCTCCACAAAGGGGGCAGTAAAGCAATAGCAAAGAACTACAGACCAATTGCGCTAACGTCCCATATCATAAAAATCTTTGAAAGGGTTCTAAGAAGCAAGATCGCCACCTATCTTGATACCCATCAATTGCACAACCTAGGACAGCATGGGTTTAGAGCAGGCCGCTTCTGTCTGTCCCAACTACTGGACCACTACGACAAGGTCCTGGATGCTCTAGAAGATAAACAGAATGCAGATGTTATATACACAGATTTTGCAAAAGCCTTTGACAAGTGTGACCATGGTGTAATAGCACACAATAGTTCCACAAGGCACAGTACTTGCTCCCATCCTATTCCTCATCCTCATATCAGACATTGACAGGGATATAAGCCACAGTGCTGTGTCTTCCTTTGCAGATGACACCCGAATCTGTATGACAGTGTCCACCGTTGAAGACACTGCAAGACTCCAAGCAGACATAAACCAAATCTTTAAATGGGCTGCAGAAAACAATATGAAGTTCAATGATGAGAAATTTCAATTACTCAGATACGGAAAACGTGAAGAAATTAAAATCTCATCGGAGTACAAAACAAATTCCAACCACACAATAGAGCGAAAAACTAATGTCAAAGACCTGGGAGTGATCATGTTAGAGGATCTCACCTTCAAGGACCATAACAATGTAGCAATTGCATCTGCTCGAAAAATGACAGGATGGATAAAGAGAACCTTTAAAACCAGGGATGCCAAGCCCATGTTGACACTTTACAGATCGCTTGTTCTATCTAGGCTGAAATATTGCTGCACACTAACTGCACCTTTCAAGGCGGGTGAAATTGCTGACCTTGAAAATGTGCAGAGAACCTTCACCGCACGCATAAGTGCGATAAACCACCTCAACTACTGGGAACGCTTGAAGTTCCTAAACCTGTACTCTCTAGAACGCAGGCGGGAGAGATACATTATTATATACACATGGAAAATTCTCGAGGGTTTAGTACCAAACTTGCACACAAAAATCACTCCCTATGAAAGCAAAAGACTCGGCAGGCGATGTAACATCCCCCCAATGAAGAGCAGGGGTGCCACTAGCACGTTGAGGGACAACACAATAAGTGTGAGGGGCACAAGATTGTTCAACTGCCTCCCAGCATACATCAGGGGGATTACCAACAAACCCCTGGCTGTCTTCAAGCAGGCACTGGACAGGCACCTCAAGTCGGTACCTGACCAGCCAGGCTGTGGTTCGTACGTTGGACTGCGTGCGGCCAGCAGCAACAGCCTGGTTGATCAGGCTCTGGTCCAACAAGAGGCCTGGTCACAGACCGGGCCGCGGGGGGCGTTGAACCCTGGAATTCTCTCCAGGTAAACATGGAAGGATTGCGAAGGTCATGAGAGTGAACAAAATAGCGAATGCAATGTGCATCACGACGATTGGATAAGGATGGAATGTTCCCTTCTACATAGAGGCTTTCAACCGGGAAAGAACGAAATGCACCAAGGCATAAGCGTAATCCCTGGTGATGGATGGGATTAAGGATGGAAAGAGTAGCAGTGGAGGCCGCAGAATATATCTGGTCACCATAATCGAGTTTCAACAAAATTAGGGCTGAATGTAGGCGAAGGAGAGTTCTACGATCAGCCCCCATGAAAGATGTGCGAGGGTTTTAAGAAGGTTCAGCCTGGTGTGACAACTTGCCTTCAGAGAGGTAATGTGAGGTTTCCAGGACAATCGACGGTCGAACAGGAGGCCGAGAAACCTGACTGTATCACGTTCTGGGATACGTGAGCCGTATAGGTACAATGGATGATCAAAGACCACTGAACGTCTAGTAAGTGTAATTTGATGAGTTTTGCCACTAGAAAATTTAAACCCGTGAGTGGTGGCCCAATCAGAAACTCGGTTGATGGCATGCTGGAGGGAAACTGCAATGAGGTGACAGTCAGCACCTGCACAAGCTATACCAAAGTCATCCACATAGAGCGATGACCAAATATTGGATGGGAGAACAGATGCCAGATTATTTATAGCAAGCAGAAAGAGTGTTGTGCTCAGTACACATCCCTGAGGGACACCTTCAGCTTGGACAAATTCCGGGGAGAGTTCATTACTAACCCGGACCCGGAAATGTCTCTCAGTTAAGAAGGCCTTAAGAAAGACTGGTAGGTTGCCTTGGAGGCCTAAGGAGTGGGCCTGGACCAAGATATTATATCTCCAAGTTGTGTCGTAAGCCTTCTCAAGGTCGAAAAAGATAGTGATAACCGAATGGTTATTCGCAAAGGCATTACGAATATACGTATCCAAGCACAGCAAGGGGTCAATGGCAGAACGGCCCTTACAGAAGCCATATTGACTAGGGAGAGACTATTGTGTGTCTCTAAATACCACATCAAACGTCTATTAACCCTTTAACTGTCCACACGTAGATCTACGTTCACTCGCGTTCTGCTCCGAATATTTAAAAAAAAAATCATTTTTTTTTTAAATGAAGAGCGCATTTTTATAAACAGGATAGGCTAAAAAAAAAATTTTAGGGCCAGTACTTACCGAGATATAAGCCCGCGAAGTTGGTGCTAAATGATGTGGTGTCGGCAACATGGAGCACTGCCGCTTGCAGAAACAATAAACATTTATCGTTTTTTTTTCGTTTTTTTTCCATTTTCTGTTGTTTTCATGCTATGATAATAATGTTTTTATGCAGATCTTTTGATATCATTGCCAATTCTTGTTTAGACACAAATGTTTGGTACTGAATTAGTAATCATACTGTCACAAACAAACATGTTCACACTGATTGATGAATTTGTACACCTGGTTCAATCACATACTATTGTTTACATATATATACAAGGTATTTACACATCCCATTTATGTTTCTAGAAGTCCACCACTGATACTCCAAGAAGCATGGATTCATACAGAGTGCCACTCCACATTGCTGACACATGTATCGTGTGTCTTTTCGCACTTGGGGTCGCTGAGTACTGTAAGCACACACAACACACTTTTTCTGAGAGTACTTCTTCTTTGGAGTAGATGGTTATGGTATCAGGCAGTGACAGTTAGGGATTATTCGGTTAGGCACTTCCCTTCTGGTTGTGGGGTGACAGGTCGCTGTGGGAGTGGCAGGTATAGGTGTGGTACCATACTTTCGCTATCTGCTTGATGACATTTAGGGTGAATTCCGCATATTGTTGTCGCTTCCCAGTCTTTATTTCGAACATGTTGAAGGCATTGAGCATTGCAATGTCAACAAGGTGGAAAAACACTTTTATATACCACTTGCGACTCCTACGAACACAGTCAACAAAGCCTATCATCATGTCACACTTATCAACTAGTCGCATATTGTTCGTATAGTCGATGACAACAGCTGGTTTTTCAACAGGTTGATTGTTGAACTTGCTGATTCTGTCTGTTTGTACCATCTCGTTTCTGTGGATGGTTGACAGTAATGTCACGTCCCTTTTGTCATGCCATGTCAGTGCCATAATGTCATTGGCATGAAACGCCTGCACTACACTTCCTCCAGTGAACTTTGGCATGTGTTTTCTGTTTCTTCTCACTATTCCACATATATCAGTATTGTTCACACGTAGGAAATCAGCAAGCATAGGGCTTGTGTACCAGTTGTCTGTGAACAATGTATGACCTTTGCCAAGGTATGGTTGCATCATCATGCGAACAACATCACCGGAAATGCCCAACATGCTCCTGGTATCATCGAGAGTATTTTTACCTGTGTAGATAATGACATCCAACACAAGACCAGTCTCACAGTCACACATAACAAACAGTTTTATACCAAAGCGATTACGTTTGCTTGGTATATATTGTTTGAATGACAGTCGTCCATTGAACAAAATCAAGGACTCGTCAACAACAATGTTCTTGAATGGATAAAAGTAGGCACTGAATTTTTGCTTGAGATACATAAACAATTCCCGGATTTTGTAAAGGAGGTCATTTCAGTTTGGTGTATTCCTGTCTGAGAAATGCAACATTCTCAGCAACAGAATGAATCTGTTGCAGGACAGGAGGTCACGGAAGACTGGAGTGCTAATGAAGGAGTCTGTGGACCAGTAGTTTGCTATATTGTGCTTATATGTGTGTGCCATAAGCATGACAGTGCCAAGGAATAAATACATTTCAGCCACAGTTGTATTTTTCCACCTGCGCAGCCGTGACGATTCTGTAACATCTACATGGTCCATTGTATACTGGTAGTACAGGTTGGTCTGGGTAACAATCAGGTTCATTATCGGCTCATCAAAGTATAGTTGAAAATAGTCTAACTCAGTAGACTCATCAGTGATGGGACAGTGTGGCATGATGCCACTTCCACTGTCATCAAAAATGAAAGGATGTGGCACGAATGGTGTATGTTCAGTCCAATTCCATTCACGATCAGCTGGTGCAGGGTGGACCTGTGGCATGGGACTTGGGGGAGGAGGAGGAGGAGTGACGGGAGAGGGGCCAGCACATGGTTGAGAGGGTGCCGCGTGGTCCTTTGTCTGTCCACACACTGCGAAATTGGAGCACGCATCAATAACTGGGCCTCTACCCTTCAGACAGAACTGTTTGCCATACTCCTTGCACTCAAATGCGTCCATGTATCTAAGGTTAACTCTCTAATTGTAACTGATTCTCTGTCATCCATAAATGCTCTCAACTCATCAAGTATAACTTGTAGCATGCTCGTGTCAGAAGCCAGGCACAGGTATGGTAGGATTCTGGATAGTAGAGTCAGAGTGCACATGCTGTGGATTCCATCTCACATTGGTCTTCAGATGCATGATAGAACTGATAAATTGGCTAAGTTTTATGCTTTCAAAGAGGGGATAGATTACAATCTTGGCTTGTCAGTTAGCAGTTTGAGAACAATAATACGAAAGAACTTCAACTGAATTTTATTGACTTAAGACTCAGGGAGTTTGACACCAGTCAGTCCATCTATCATCATTCTATCATGCAGGAGGAGCCACATGTCTATGGTGCATCCAACAAAATAAGCAGACTCTTGGATGTCACTACCGCCCGCCTCCGGCTGGGTTACAAGTATGTCAAAGTATTTTATCCACAGTGGTATATTACAGACCATTCTGGAAAAATACCCTGACTTTGCTCCCTGTAAATAAAGCATTGACACGTGTGTGTGTGTGTGTGTGTGTGTGTGTATGTACATGTGTGTATGTGTATGTGTGTATGTATATACATGTATGCGTGTGTATGTGTATATGTATATGTGTGTGTGTGTGACCCAACAATTAAAATTTGCACCAATAACTCATTACAGTTGTGGCTGGGTGTAGACTAATAGATTGCTCATTGCTTTATAATTTGTTCATGAGTGCAACCATGTACAGACGTAAGTAAATTTACTTACATGATTCATTACCTTGTAACTAGTGAATTAATTACCATTGTACCTTGTTCAGCTATCAAAACTTTGGGGCCCAGTCTCTGGACCCTATATATACCTCTGTAATCTGCAAATACCTTTGTAACTTGTCATGATTGTGACCATCTGAGTTCATTACCTTTGTAACTTGCTCAGCCATCAAACTTTGAGGTCCAGTCCCTGGACCCATTATGTACCTCTGTAATCTTTTGACTACCGCCCACAGGATGGGTATGGGGTGCATAATAAAGATATCAAACTAACGCCACGAGGACCAGGCATCATGCCACCCACCACCTCTTCCTCCATCCCAGCATACTCTCCTTCATTATCACTTTCACTATCAGTGGCAGGGGTTCTGGATTGTGACCTGCCACGACCCTTGCCTCTGACTGCATATGACACACTGCCTGAACGTAGTTAATGACGCCCAAAAGCACGTTTCACTGGGGAATAATGATAATCACTTTCACTCGACGAATCGTCTATGGGCATAAAATCGATTTCATCATCGTCACTTATATCACTTTCACTATCGTCATTATTATAACACTTGGAAAATGATAATTTCCTCTTGCGGAGTTGCCTTTGTGTAGTAACACTAGCAACCCCAGAGGTGCTGGGCTGAGGGTCTGTGGCCACACTGGCCACCCCAGAAGTGCTGGGCTGAGGGTCTGGTATGGCCACACTGGCCACCCCAGAAGTGCTGGGCTGAGGGTCTGGTATAGCCACACTCCACCCCAGAGGTGATGGGCTGAGGGTCATCTGGGTTGTCATCAATAGTTTCAATAATTCCTTGATTATTAGTGGCTATATCACTGTCTAATCCACTAAGCTGGCATTCTTTATCACTTTCCGAGAATAGTAGTGTTAATACGACGAGGTGTGAGTGAATCACGAGGATGTGCCATGATGTTGACCCACGATTGAGCTGAAACTAACTGGGGCTACCATGCCGTACCCAGGCGTCCCCGATTTTTTTCATACTGTGCACAATGAGGGCGCAGACCCATTCTCTCATGTCTAGGCGACTCAGGCCTATCGCGCTAAATTTGAACGAATGAAAAATAAAACGTAGATCTACGTTAGGAGCAGTACGCATACAAACGTATATCTATGTGTGGACAGTTAAAGGGTTAACTAGACGTTCCATCACCTTGCAAACTGCACTGGTAAGCACGAAGGGACGGTAGTGAGAGGAATCACGTCCTGAAGTACATGGTTTTCGAAAAGGGAGAACAATAGCAGACTTCCACAGCTGGGGAAGAACTCCTTGCGACCATATGAGATTAAAGAGTCGTAAGAGGACAGTAAGAGCAGACTGATGTAAATGCTGTAGCATACGAATATGTATGCCGTCTGGCCCAGCTGCCGATGATCGGCAAGCAGAGCGCATTGCCTCCAGTTCTTGAAGGGTAAAAGGCACATTATAGGATTCTTCTCTAAGAGAAGAAAAATCTAAGTGCTTTAACTCGCTGGCAGACTTAGAAGAAAGGAACGAGGGGCATAGATGGATCCCCTGAGAAATGCGGATGAGATGATTACCAATTTCAGTGGCAACGGCAAGAGGGTGTGCTATATCGACACCAGCAACCTGAAGAACAGGAGCCGGGTCGGGGGAGAATTTACCACTTAATTTCAGCACTTTCTTCCAGACTGCACTCATCGAGGAAGCCGAAGTGACAGTAGAAATGTAATCTCGCCAGCAAGTGCGTTTAGCATCACGTATGACAAGGTGAGCAATAGCTTTCTTCTGCTTAAAATCAAGGAGTCTCTCTGTGGTTCTGTTATACTGGTACCTGCCCCATGCAGCGCATTTCAAACGCACTGCCCGAGCACAAGCAGGAGACCACCAAGGCACGCACTTCTGAGGATGCTTGCCCGAGGTTTGGGGAATAGAATGTGAAGCTGCTGTGAAGATGGAGGACGAAAAGAGATGTAAAACATCATCAATGGAGGACGAGGTAGGAACCTCATGAAAGGCAGTAAGATGTGTGTAAAGTCCCATTTAGCCCGGTCAAATTGCCAGCGTGGGCAATGAGGAGATGGAGAAAACAGAGGGGACTTAAAGATGATTGGGAAATGATCGCTGTCATGCAAGTCCGGGAGGACAGACCAGGTGAAGTCGACGAGGACTGTTGAGGAAGAGCAGATGGAGAGATCGATACAGGAGAAAGAATGAGTTCGAGGATCAAAATGGGTAGGAGTACCCGTATTTAAAACATGGAGAGGAAGAGAAGCAAAAATGCCTCAAACTGAATGCCACGGGAGTCACAGTGCGACCCTCCCCAGAGAAAATGGTGCGCGTTAAAATCGCCAAGTAATAGAAGGGGTGGCGGTAAGGAAGAAACCAGAAAATCAACATTTGGGATAGACAATGCTCGCGAAGGGGAGAGATATAAAGAACAGTGTGTATACCACTTATTCAAGTGAATACGGGCTGCTGTGTAATGTAAGGAAGAAGGGACATAGAGCTGACGATATGGAACACCAGTGCTTATAAGAAGAGCACTTTCGTTAAAGGTTCCATGGGAAAAAGGATCAGATGAATATAACAAATCATAGCCTGAAAAGGGCCTGATAACAGTGGATTATAATTTGGGTTCTTGCAAACAGACCCCAACAGGGAAAAACTGGGAGAGCAACACCTGAAGTTCACCCCGGTTACCCCTGAGGCCTCGGATATTCCACTGCAAATAAGCCATGATTTATGGAGAGAAAGATATAAGTGGAAGTGAGAGGAATCTATGGACTAGGGTTAGAAAAGTCCATGTGTGGAGGCAGCGGAAGACCTGTAATCAGAGAGGGAGGAGGACGTTGTGAAGGAAGGGGGGGTTGAGACGAAGAAGAGAGATGAGGAACCTCAGGTGGAGTAGTGTCCATCATCGGTCCAGTCTCTGAAATATATTCTGCAATAGCTTCCAGTGTTTCGGAAGTCAAAGATGCAGAATGTGGGACTACATTAGAAATGGAAGAAGAGGGAGCAACTATCAGGGAGTCTATAGACTGTAGAGGACAAAGAGATAGAAGAGGAAACTGTCGTAGGGGTTTGGGAGGGGACAGGGGATGAAGGTAGTGTATGAGGAGGATGAACCTCCACACACGTTACAGAACTAGTCGGAGGCGAAAAACCTGGCAGTAGGGATTTTTTGCCGGGCTTATGAGAAGGGGGGCGCTGAGGTTTAGGTGAAGGACGAGGACGTGTAGACTCAGAATTGTGCGAGTGAGTAGAGGAAGGAGAGTGGACAGTATGGGAAGCCGAGGTAGGGACCTCGGAGCCAAGAATATCAAAAGAATTCGAGACAGGGGTGATTGAGGATGAGGCGACCACAGAGGAAGCCGTGGAAGTTGGACCCCAGAAGCTGGGCGACGTTTAGCATTTCGAGAATAGGAAATGCGGGGAAGTCTCCCTTGAAGGTGTAGATGAGAGATGGCCATAGCATATGAGAAGCCTTCCACCTCTTTGAGACAACGGATTTCCCGCTCATTCAGGTAAACCTGACAACGGCGAGAATAGGACGGATGTGCCTCATGACAGTTAAGACAAGAGGGAGGTAGAGTACAAGAAGAACTGGCATGGTCGTCAGCACCACAGACTGGGCATTCGGCCATGGACCTGCAATATTTCGCTGGATGACCAAAACGCCAGCAGTTTCTACACTGTTGCAGTGTAGGGGTCACCTTCACCTTTCGAACTTGTAAACGTTGACCTGCAATGTAAACCGAAGGTTGTAGTTCACTGCAGTCAAATCTTAAACGAGCTATATTGCAAGGATAACGTCTTCGCTTGTTGGCAGGGAGGACAAAAGTGTCAACTTTAAGGATAGGGAGTTCTTGGAGCTCAAGCTGCTCGAAAATGTCATCACCACATGTCTGGAAATTCCGTTGGACAATGGTGTGGGGCAAAATGACAGAACTACAACAAGAATTGAGGGAATGGTGCTTGTCAATAGTAACAGGAGCAGTATCTATGGCGAGTGCCGCTCTTGAAAGCGTGAAATGAGATGTCTTTATCAACATGGCATAGCAGAGCTTTACCAATACTATGGTCTGAAAGATAGGTATTAGGAGAAGTCGGTCGCAGAGTAAAAAACTTTGTCCATTGAGTAGTTTGAAACAGAGTTTAAGGGGAGTGCGTGACGAGCTGGTGGTTTCTGAGATGAACGAGAAGGAAGTGTCGAATAGTCATGTGTGGGTCTTGGTCGTTTGGGTGTGGGACCAGGGGTGGTCAGATGGGAGACGAGCGAGCGATTCGAAAATTGCCGCACCGTCGAGGGAGAAGCCAGAATCAAGGTCAAAGAGCGAAGGTCAGACGTATTGAAAGGGCCAGTCGGGTCCCTGGTACCTGAAGCAGGTGACGAACCGGCACCAGCAAGAGGTACAGGGGTATTAGGGTTGTCCAAGAGTCCTCCATTAACGAAGTAGGGTCAGAATTAGGTGCGGTATCAAGGGGCTCAGGGGTAGGTTCACAGATAAGGGCATCCATGGTTAGGTTACTTCTTTCTTTTTGTTTTTAAGAAAAAAAAATAAAAATAAAATAAAAATAAAAAAAAGAATAAAAAAAAGGTGGAACGTGGAGGAATAGCTCCTAGGAGGATTGAAAGGGGCGTAAATCTCCCTCCGCACCCAAGAGGACCTCAACACCGCAAGTAGTGCAGATGCTGCATGGAACCCTTGCCATACCCTACCCTTCATGCCAGTAAACCAGCAATCCGGGATAGCAACCTCACATCCACCAAGCCACCTCAGCGGACAAAAGAGAGGGCGGCCGGATATCCGCCACAAAGCATACCGTCTTTGGCCACCACCCCCGGAATCCGAAAGGTGGCCTCCAGAGATACACCTGTCGCCCAGAAGATACCTAAGGCCACCCTCCGGGAGACCGGAGAGGGATCGGGACATCCCCAGGCGATCCAGATTCCACGGCAAACTACACCACCGAAGAGAACCTCAACGGAATGGGATTGGACCACGGTACCCTTCCCCCTACCTAGGAACTAGAAATCCTGTGGAGAGAAGCTCCCAGGGTAAAAATGGGAAGGAAATAAGGGAGGGATGAGGAGGAGGAGGAAAGGGAAAAGGGAGGATGGGGAAGATGGGAAAGGGAGGGGGATTGGGGGGTAATTAGGTTCGGTCTGAGGAAGAAGACCAAGAGTTCCAATTCCTCAGACCGATAGCCTCTTTACCTCGACAAGGAGCCCCCCTTAAAGAGGAGGACCTGCCTAGTATGGGCCAACAGGCCTCCTGCAGTGTTCCTCCTTTCTTATGTTCATATGTTCTTAAATGTTTATACAGCAGTGTACTGTATATTGTAATAAATAAAATTGAGGAAATCAGGTCTAATATATATTATTTAGGTACAAATACTGGTCAGAGAGCCTGTTGTAAGTCCGAGGCGTCGGTAAACGAGTACGTCGCTAAGTGAGGAGAGACTGTATACATATATACATAACATAAGAAAGGAGGAACACTGCAGCAGGCTGTTGGCCCATACTAGGCAGGTCCTTCACATTCCATCTGTTATGGGTATGCCCTGGCCTGACATTAATTAGAGTTATATTCAAAGGTTTCACTTAACGTTATAAAGCGGATTTCTACACTATTAGCTAAAGTATAGATTTCTGCCCTTATATTATTATCTGACCTTGTGTATCATGATACTGGGATATTACCTTTTATTTTATTGTTTTGGATTGTATTAGTTAGGCTTTTATGTGTGGTCTACGCAGATTGAGAGACCACTAGTTGGAGTGCTGGGTACTTGTTTACATACCAGCCGGCCTCCCCCCTCAGTCATCGTACCCAATGATGTGACCACCGGCCTCACCTGAGTGTCATTAGCGGTCTTTCA